>JAHDVE020004412.1:0-50360 GCA_022606495.2 Halesus radiatus | reverse complement strand
TAGTGTATTATAATAAAACAAATATAAAACTTTTTTCCACTTTAATTTTTATTTGACCGTAACCGGGTTTCAGCTCGTTAGGGCCATCTTCAGACTGGTCACGGTCACGGTTACGGTCAAATAAAAATTAAAGTGGAAAAAAGTTTTATATTTGTTTTGTTATAATAATAATAATAATAATAACAAAGCATTTATATAGCGCAGTTTTGTGTTATTTCACTTCAAGTGCGCTTAACTCTAAATAAACTTAAACATGATTAAATAACTCCATTCAGTGGTATTCCTACAGTGCTACTTTTACATACTATTTATACATTCTTAACATATTACATACATCCTTGCTTATTCTTAATATTACTCCTACAGTACTCCTTAGGTGCATATTCATAAAAAAAAAATTACATTATATTATACAGTATACATATGGCTATACAACAATAATACATTCACAATATTACTACAAGAATAGTAACATTTTAAGACAGGAGTCGGGTTATGTTCAGCAATAACTGACTTCACATAAAAAAAAATTAAAAATATATACGGAGGAAACCGAAACCAAACAACTACCAGAGGCTCGAGGAAATGACTTTTTATAATAAATTGAAAAGAAATTAAAATTTATAGAGAGAAGGATTTTTTAAATAAGTTTGTTTTTAAAGCCCGTTTAAATTCAGTCAATTTATGGATATTAGTAAGAGCTGGGGAAGTTTATTCCAAATGAGAGGGCCATTTACGCGAAAAGAGCGATCATAGTAGACGGCTCGATTTGAACTTGAATGTTCAATTAGACGATTAGTAGCATCTAGATCTGCTGACCTCAGAGTAAGCTGTCTATCACTTAAGTCCTGTCGGATGCATAGTTCAGATATATAGGCTGGCGCCATTCCCTGCAATACTTTGAAGGTCAGTAAGCAGATCTTGAACTCTATTCTTTCAGGGCATCGAAGCCAATGAAGCTGATCCCTTAGAAGTGGGGTTATATGACAATATTTAGATTCACCAAATATCATTCTCGCCGCAGCATTGAAGACGGACTGGATTCTATTGAATTGTTTTTGAGGGAGGCCAGCATATGCACCATTACAATAGTCCATACGTGAAACAACGAAGGAATTTATGAGTGATTTTGCTCCATCAGAGGGAAGACATCTCCTGATTGATTTTACCTGCCTAAGATGGAAAAAACCAGAACTTATAATACACTATAATGGAATTCCACCATGTATTAACAGTTTCAAAAATAGAAATATTTAAAATAAATAAATAATAAAGTTTTAGTAAATATCTAGTACGGATGATAAGTATTATATGTATTTTTGTTTTAAATTATGAAGAATATGCCATGAGAAAAAACAAATTTTCACAATTTTAGAGGCAACTTTGAAAATTATTAGCGGGTTTATTGTTTTTTTTTTTAATTATTATATTTGCTATGTAAACATGATTACGTAAATAAAATTATAAAAACAATACGTTTAAAAAAAAACGTTTTTTCGGTCGATATTTTACATCATATGTACGGCAACTTTGTGTTCCAACATAAATTGGTCGGTTTTAATTTAATGTAATGTCCACCATAATGCTTATTTTAAATAAATTTTTTTTAATATTATATTTCAGTGTATTTTAAGAACACGGGGCAAAACTTTTTTTTTGAATCACCGCTAGACCACAAATAATTGTTTAAGTGCCTCTAAAATGGCAAATAATCAATTCCTTTAATGGCCTCTAATCAAATAAAATTGCTTAAATGGATTTTACTGTGTTTTGTGACTAGATCTGAATAGCCAAGTACTCCCTCACATTCCTTTACCCACCTTCTTACCATTCCCTCTACCATCAGCCTCACAAAATACCCAATTTTGGGGTACAATAATCTTACTTGCTTGAGCGGTGCTCACAAGAATAAAAGTTAGTTAGGTGCGCTGTTATTTGTTTTCATTATTTAATGTTCAAACGATGAAACGGTTTTACTAAAATTTATAATAAAAATAAAACCGGGAAAAATACATTTAAAAAAAATGTATTTAAAAATATTATTATTAAACAGTGTTGGCGATAAACCGTTTTACTGAAATTTTATAATATAATTAAAACTGTGGAAAAATATTTAAAAAGAAAACATTAATAAAATCGGCACAAGTTGGATTTGAACTGTAACCACCGTAACTAAACAATAATTTTGGCGACCGACTTAACCGCTCACCTAGTTGTCTGTTGGCGGAAATTGCTGATTTTAGCTATTTATAGTAATTAATTGTAATTTTTGTTAAAAATCATTGATTATAAATTTATTGTTTGAGCACTGTAAGACATATGATTTTTGTATAAAAATTGCTTGAAATGGCTTATGCCGTATTTTGTGACCAGATTTGAATAGCCAGGTACTTCCCCACCTTCCTCTAACACATTAATTTCAACTTGACTAACGAAAGAACAGTAAATATATACGTTTTATGTTACATCTCTTTCGTTATCATCAGTGAGAAACATCAAGAAAGAGATATCATATTGAACATATGCTCAAGTCGTCGACTGTAAGATTATCTTGAAGAAATTCAAATTAGCTGATCTAACAGACAATGAAATCTCTGTACATTTATTTATTAAACTTAAAATAGTTCCACTTCATGCGGTCTAATATAAACTTATATATTTTTACATATTGCTTATTTCCAATACTGAATGCATACATAATTTTTATATCCTACTCTCAATATTCTTAATTTAGGTACCAACATTTTTTTAATTCACTATTTACTAAGCTACTATATACAAAGCTACTATATATATATATATATAGGTACTGTAACTGTAAACAATTTTGTGTTTGGGATTTGTTTTTTTTTGTCTAATATCTTCTTTCTTTCTTGTATGGTATGTGTGGAAGTTTTTATTGTAATATAGTTTGTCTCTAAAGTAAGGTGGTTGTAAATTGTTAATATTCTATTTTTTAATATTCTATAAAGGGACGGTATTAGAAATTAAATGTTTTATTATTTAAAACAATTAATAATTAGAATTAATATAAATTAACATAACTAAAAGTTCACAGCGTAAGATAATTAAAAAGTTTTTATATAATTCTCATCTAAATTTGGTATTTATATACCAAGAAGTGTAAATTCCTCTCCATTTACAAGCGAATGCTTTTGATGCAATATAATAGTACAAAAAAGGTCATGGGATTGTTTTAAGTAGGAAACACATTTTTATTATAACTACATAATTATATGTTTTAGTATTATCTTGGGTTAAACCATAAAATATTTTTTAATATATGAGAAAATAGCACAATTACTCGCTCATTAGAAGATTTCGCGCAAAAATATTTTTGATATCGCCGATAAAACACAGTTTGACTAAAACTATATTATTTCTAACCTAGCTCATTGATCATGATTAGAAAGGTTCATATTATTATTCCGTTGATAAAGTTAATTTTTCATCTTTGAACGGAATATTTTTATTCCTTTGTAACTTATACGATTGTTAAAAACAATAACCACATATTTTTTAACAGAATAAATTATGCACAATAATACCACCTTATATTTTTGAGTAAGAGAAATTGTTCTCAAATTAATTGTATTTTGTCAGCGCGCTAGAGGTGATATTTAAAAATCAACATGTCCTACCGCCGAAAAGCAGGGCTCAGCGGTGAACAACGCCGGCGGCTGGACTGTGAGACAGAGAATTCGTAGGTTAGCGTTCTCTTTCCGTCTGACGAACTCCCCCCCTCTCTCCCCGCACGCCTCAGCCCATGTTAACAATCTTCGTTGTAGGTACCTACATACATATTAATTTCTAGATCAACTTGTATCTGGAAACTGAGAATACATCAAACGGAGCAACGAAAGGAGAATAAATTAATAAAACATATATGATCAACTTGTATCTGGAATCTGAATACACATTCATTTTAGATCAACTTGTATCTAGAAACTGCGAATACATCAATCGGAGCAACGAAAGGAGAGTAAATGAATAAAAAATAACCGTTAAACTGGAGCAAATTTGTTATATTTTGATGACGAACATACCGACTGGGGTCAGTTGCAAACTGACAACCTTGGTAATGATAAAGGCACTGTTGCCAACTCGTGCAGATGTATCCCACCGGAGCCAAGATAAACGGTGTTAAAGGTAGATCAACAAAGGTCATGTAAATCTTACTAGATCAACATAGTACGGGAAGAGGTGATTATATATATATATATCATCATGCAAGTGGCCCATTTCGATTGCATTGTTGATTGAGATTGTTGTTTTATTTCACAAACGGATTCGGATTAACCACCCAACGTCTTAATTAAAAATAAAGCGACACGGTTCATTAGCAGAAGAGGAATGTTAATCTTGTGATATTTGATATGACCGATACTGGCTACTGTTCTATTAATGTTTTTAATTTTGTTGTTTCGTGGGGCCGTTTCTAAATAATGATGTTGATTAAAAACGGGTTAGTAGAATAATACGAATGTTAGTATTGTGTATTGTGGACTGACTGCAGTTTCTTCTGTCTATTAACGGTGCTTAAGTTTTATCACTATTTTGAAAGCGTTGTATACAGCTATATTTTTGAGTTCTCCGGGTTGGAAGAACGTATGTAGAAAGAAACAAAGAAAACAATCCAAGTATTTTTTTAATGGCTCCTAAATCGTTATTAGAAAAAAAAATCTGAGACTAATGCACAGTTGTCTGCACCAGAAGTTCTCGATCTGCCCCAAGGTTGTAAATCTTGGACTTTATGGATGAATTTAATAAAATCGGTGTTGGTTTATTGAATTTGATGGATAAAACACTTATTTGTTGACACTGAATATATTTCTTTGATTAAATACACTATGTGATCTAACGAAGATTAAAATGTTTTTTTTTATCTTGTTTTTATAGTGTCGATTGTTATTACTAATAATTTTGTGAGAAAAAGAAAGAAGACTGATTGAGTCAACGTTATCTATGGATTTTGATATTTTAAACCATAAAAACCTACAAAACATGGCTACGTTTACTGCACCGAGTTAAGAACTGATGATCTATTATAAGAGTGCTGCCACATGCTAAATTAAATTAAAACGAATATAACACAGATTAACAATTAATGAAAAAGTTATAATTAACATGATGATCTTACAAAAACAAAAGTATGACCAATTTAACTACTATTCAAATTCAATGTGCCCAGACCTAGGCATGTTGGTCTTACCGCAGGGCTTATTTTAATGTCAAACTGCTGATTGCTAAAATGATGCGGAAGTCATAATATGATGTATTTCAATTAAATAAAGATATTTATTATTCAAACATATTAACTTTATTTTCACACTCAAAGCAAAAAAGCGATGTTACCAGTAAAGTTTGGAAACACAGAGTTTTGTACGTAGGAAAAACGATGCAATTAGGAACGTCACTCGAGACCGAATTTGGGATCTTTTCAAGACCGCTAGTAGCTACGTCGTTAGGATCGCGGTCGAACGCGCATGCGTCTCAGTGTTGCTACTAGACAAATATTTCCAGTATTTAAAAATAAGTTACGAGTAGTTCCTACAGTCTCCATAATAATGAGTGTTTTTTTTTAGTTACCTTCCATGAATATTAAGTACACGTTTAATATGAATGAATGAATACATAATTTGCTAACTTTATATTCTTATTCGTTGGTCTTACAGCGTAAAGCATTTTTGAGCATAGAAAACCTTAAGATGTTTCTAATTTTACCGATTCTTGGTATCTCATCAAAATCCCATCTTATAAAAGTTTTGACACTGACAGTCATGGTGGCCGCCGGTCTAACCATTTCGAATATATTTAATTTGTATTTAATGAAGCTCATACTCGTATATCTAACAACATACATAATGTGGAAATTGGAGAAAAAAGTACATTGGATAAAAACAAAACAAAATGCAATCTAAATGTATGTATTCGTATTAGATGTGTAATCAACCGCTGCCAGAGGCGCTATCCGAGTGCCCGCGATCTAATACTTCCGTAGTGTGTTGAGGGTAAATTTGTGCGCGGCCGGTTTTTTTTCACAATAACTTAATTGTTTTTTGCAAGATGATGTTTTTATAAATTGTACCGTTTTACCAGGCAATCTATTTATAAAAATATGTATATATCCATAATAAGAGGTTTCCCCAGAATAGCTACTTATATTCGGAGAAACGATTTATTCACACCGCCAATCGGATACGCCGGCGATCAATGAATGCAAATTTTGGATATCCGATGGGTTTATTCGGCGCACTAAAAGTAAAGCATTAAAATGGGAAGATTTTACTCTCATTCATTCGTAATAATAAAGTTTTATTTTATTCGTAATACCATCCCTTATTTCGGTATTTTCTTATCCCTCCTCTAATTACGGCGGCCATTAGACGAATTTTCAACCACTAAAATACATATTCCGACTTTTCTAACATTTAGATTTTTTCATTTTGTGTATGCTAGAGAACTTTTATTTATTTATTTGATTGTTCCAGGTTACCAGATATCCCGCAAGCCGTGCTCGGTGGGCGGCGCGCGCGGCACGTGCATGTTCGTGCAGGATTGCCTGCGCGGCGCGGGCCGGCACGTGGGCGTGTGCGTGGACGGCTTCATGTTCGGCTCGTGCTGCGCCGTGGACGAGAAAAGCATGGCGGCGGCCAGCGCCGTGGGAGCCCTTCCCACAACGCCGCCTGTCTTCCCCGACAGGTCTACCACAGGTAACTAACTATTCTATCTTTTTTAAATTTAGGCTGTTGTAGCCTGTCCCTTTATCTCTCAAACGATGCAAATAACCTAGTGAAGTATCACAACGGAGCTCTTAGGGGTATAACAAGTACTGCACTGTTTCCCCCGATACTTCAACGATTGCATTCTAGTCTTCACAAATATTTCCAAGGTTTTCGATCTGTTTGTGATGTACCATGGAGAACAGGCTTGTCATTTTACCAGCCGCGCTTCCCGTGTTTTCCGATACACGTACGTATGTTTGGTACGTCCATGCACGTAAAACTCAGTCCCTATTGGGCCATGGATGAGGACCTGGTGAATGACGGTGGATGCAGAAGATGCCCTGCAAAACGTGGAAATAGCATTGCCGGAAGCAGGAGTTAGGAAGAGACAATTTGGGAGGGGGGTATGGGCACCACCGCCTCTGGAACCCCAAGTGGTTAGCTACGTTTGGCGACTTAGCAAGACTTGAGGTTTATCCAGGCCTTGTGGCGGATGTGTCTGCTCACCAACTGCGTGAAAGGTCAGTTGAGGGAGACTCTTTGAGCTCTCCAGCCGGACTCTCCTGACCCATCATCGCCTGGCACCGCAGTAGGAGGGATGGACTCATACGTCCGTCACTCCTGGACGCACCGACCCCCAGATTCCTACCCACCCCTCATACTTCTTTCCTTCTCAGAACTTACATAGGCTCTGAGGGAAATTATTTTCCCCTGGGTCTCCTGTATGAAGTTAATGTTAAAAAAAAATCATTTTTTTCATTCTGGATGCAATGATTGATAATTACGCTGTTCTGGTTTGAGGTTATGTTTCACAGTCAAGCTTGACAATTTATTTGTTAACAAACAATAAAATCTATAAGAAAAATACTAAAACTCAATTTTTTTATTCTTAAAAAATATTTTTTATTTAGAACTGTGAATTAGATTTAAATTTTTTAAATATAATACATAGCTCTCCCAATATGCACATTTCAAAAATACAAAGATAATCGCCTTTCTATATAATTATCTACCTTGTAAAGCGTTAAATCGTAAAAAAAGTTTAAACATAAAATTGTCTTAGAATATCATGTAGAATCGTCTCCTTTCGGCAGTATCACTAATTTCCGGACACCGTTTGGTTAAAGTAAAATACACGCACTTGTGCCCTTTAAACTTACATTCATTTTCTTATAAACCATCTCGATGTTGCCATTTAAAAACTTTTAAACGTTCGCGGGTTCTCTATTTTTTGTCTTTTAATATCAGAGTGTAATCATTGGTGATACCTTTATTCCTTATTTAATAGTGACGAGACGCTGACATTTCACAATGATTCCTTCAATTAAAGCATTTTGAAAGATGTGTACCTACGCAGTAGGCATAAATTGAAGATATTTATTATTTTGGAATTACAAAATGTCATTTCTGTGGTTACCCCAAGTTACTGACTTTGTCTTTGAAATGTGTTCACATTTGCACATTGGCATTTGACAGGTCATTTGAAGGAAACGAGGCAAATCATCGCAATTATTTTTTGAAAGTTTTTTTTCCTTTACAATTTTTATCGTGAATTTGATTTTTTAATTTTTTTTTAAATTTATCGAACAACCAATACCAACAAACGATGTATTTTCATACATAAAATTACAAAAATACAAAAAAATGGTCTTTCCATGTAAATTATCTTTCTCGCAAATTGTTAAAAAAAAATTACATTAAATTATCTTAGAGTGTGTTGTAGAATCATCTTCTTTTGGAAGGTATCACTAATTTCTAAAGACCGTTTGATTAAAATAAAAAATATATATACATGTACTCGGACAAATGTGTTTTTTAAAACGTTACTTCAATTTCCCTATGAGGCATCTTTGTGTTCCAGTATAAAACCGTTTAAACGATCGCAGCGCCATCAATTTTTGATTACTTTTAATACTACTACTAGAATAGGTACCTACCTACTAAATGTGTACCTGTAAAGAGGGAGAAGGCCAAACAGTACAGTTGTAAAGCTGTACATGTAAAATAAAAATAAAAAAAACAAAATCAATTCCAATTAGTCTGACTGACATTTACAAGTATCATTATTTTTTATATGTTATAAAAAAACATAATAAAACATTATTATTATTATTAAATGTCCACATTTTATTGCCAAGCTATAATTCATGAAAAGTCGTATCTACCTAGTACCTACAGATTAATTTTCCGAAAAACACTATCATGTGTTATTTTACATCGGATTTCCTATATAGCTTATGACCTATGAGAGCACGATCGAAAAAATACTTTCAATCAATGATTGATTAATAGAGGAAATGTGATAAAAATACTTCTGAGAAAGCTGTGTATTGTTCCACCTCCTCCCAGCATTAATAGTCCTATAATATTGTTCTTGTTTGACTGGGATAATACGTTAACCGACAGTCACGCCGATGTACCCAGCCCGGCCAGGAAGCTAAGATGATTTTCATCTACCGTGAACTGTTGTCTGCTCAGTGAGTTCAGTCGCTATTTACCTAATATATTGAGCGTGAATGTTAACAGAGGTTTAAAGAGTGTGATGTGGAAACTGGTATTGAGTTGTTTGAATATTGACGTTGCTTTCGCTTCTTGACATTTTTTCAGTTCAAAACAAACTGGTACAAATAAATATATTTCTGCCATTGAAAGTCCCATTGTAGTCTCTCCTTTGTTACATTTCCGATTTAATTAGAATGTTAAGTACAGTGGTATAATGTACTATCAAACTAGTAACGAATCTGTGTTTCAACATTATCTTTCTTCGATAGAGGAAGTATAATTTTATAAATAACCGAACTTTATGAAATTTATTTCCTAAGTTTCACTTGTATACTAACGACATCTGCGGGCAGAAAAATGAAGCGCTGATAACGATTGCAAAAGCTTTGTATTTATAAGACAATCGCCTATATACTCACGTTTTCTTAATAATTTTAGTAATTTACAGTTAATTGATCATTTCGTTCTTTTCTGATTTCAGTAACGCAGTATCGTCCTCCTGTCACGGCAACAAGGCCGTACAAGCCACCCCATAATCAAACCTATACCAAAGCTCCGAGCTTCAATCAAACCGACTTCACGGTTCAAATCACGAATCGGCCATACTCCCAAAGACCGACTTTCGTGACAAAACCGATAGGTGTCAGTCACCACGTTGTGAACAAACCTGGCGGAGCTCAGCCGGGTTACAAACCTAGTTTTAATAATAATTATTACGATGAGAACCATCTGTCGGCGACGCGGCCAAGCAATATGAGCCAACGACCTCTCTTGGCCACAAGTCCAAGCAATAAGATCTCTTCTAGTCCTAATTTAGTAGGAGGTTCAGGATTTGGGCAGAGAGGAACCGCAAGACCGATGACTTCAAATACCCTCAATGATATTCAGCCTCAGGAAAGTGTTGGCTTAGGTATGTATGATTTTAATAACATTATATTTTACTAAGCACATTTTTTTACATTCATTCTCTCCATCTATTTCTATAATGCTGCTATAGTTTCAATTAGATATTCCTCTAGTCCAGTGTTTCCGAAACTATGGGTGTTTTAATTTTTTCTCGAAAATAAACAATGCTAGTAAATAACATTGAATCAATAAATTAACCGAGACGAGCCTCTTTTCAAAAAAAGTTTTTTCTTATCAATATGGCGGTTATAATAAATACCGCTTAAATAGATTGTTTTGCTAACATTTTTGAAGTATTAAATTTTTTTATTATAATATATTTATGAAAACTACATTAATATTTAAGGCGAAGCTATAGATATCTCGATTGCTCTTTGCTACGAATCGGTTTACATTATGAAAACCAAAAAATACGTTTTTGATAAATTGAACTTTTTCCTAGAATTTTCTTTAATAGGAACTGAAATGTTAAACCACTAAATAAAATTTTTGTCAGGTAGAAAATTATGAATGCATGTAAGAAACAAGTAATAAAAATATTGCTTTAAAGCTAAGATTATTTGGAAAAGATACCTGTGATCATTTTTTTTCTCTTTTATAGAATTCTTAACAAAATAAATAAGAACCGCTTATCGTGCTTACAATAAACATTTCTAGACTCTGCTTGCCAAGCGAATTTTATGCTTATTACCTATTTTCTTGGTGGCATAAGACACACTGTTTGTAGCAATATTTTTGGCTCAAGTATTCCTGTTAAATCAGTTTTTTTTAAACGAAGAGAAATCCGATAGGAGTGTGTTATTTATGCTTAGGTCAGCAAAATTTTTCATTACTTCTAGTGAAATTTTAACATTTTCAAATATAGTTCTTTTCTCTCTTGAACAGATGAATCAATTGGAATGGCTTATCTTCGGCCAAGAAGTTGGAAGGTTTTATACAGATTTAATGATGAAAAAAGTTTTCTTTAAAATCGGTATGGATTACTCTTTTTGGGATGATTTATTCAGTGGTCAATAGCCATCGATCAAATTTTTGGGTGTTATGATCTGTTTTACAAAACACTAATGGATTTTGCGACACATTTTCCTCGATCTTCAATGTTTTGAATCAGCCGCCGCCCAAAATTACAACCCTTATCATACGTTCTTTAATCGGAAGGGTTATAAAAATAGAATTTTGTAGTTTAATCTCAAAACAGTTTTTTTGCGCTTTTGTGTGGCATTGTCTTTAAAATATATTGGATTGATAAAAATGGTAGCTTTTCGTAGGTTGACAATAATGAAGATTTTTTTGGCTGGCGGCGCTTTTATTTGAACGATAAAAAAATTGTGGGTCACGAAGGAGATGCATAAAAATAGTCTGACAAGGAAATTAAAGTTTGGGAAACACTGCTCTAAGTATCTAGTGGAAGTATGATATTTAGTTGGAAGGGAGCTATAGGATTTGTGAAAATACTTCAAGATAAGATCAGAGAATGTGTAGCTATAGGGTGAAAATAAAGATTTTTATACCAATGAAGAAATTAGCCAATATAAGCCAATACGGTAAGCGTATAAAATAAATGTGGTTTAAACAAAGTTTGAGTGTTTCATTTGATTCAAAATAAGTATATTTCGGGCGTGTTTGTGTGCCTGAATTAAGCCCATTTTCATTACTTCTGTTGAAATTGTCAAACATTTTCAAATACCGATTTTTTTTCGTGAACCGATCAATTTCATTGACTTGTCAGGGGCATAGGAGTCGAAAAGTCTTACCTAAACTCTAGACATCAGTTTTCTTTAAAATCAGTGATGACGACGCTGCTTTGTATTATCTGTTCCTCAACCATGGTCTTGGAGAGACCCGTGTTGCAGAAGAGAGCAAATGCCTTGCATCCCATTGGTTAGTGAGTGTGACTGATACTTGGTTGTGTATGTGTTGCAGAAAAATGTTAAATTTTGTCTTGTGTTTATCGTCGTTATATGGAATTTGTTAGTGGCTACGATGGAATTATAATAACAACATTATATTCTTTTAAATTAGTTAGTATGAATGTAGGTACCTGTCCACATAACTAACTACTACGGACTGTTTAATATAAAAATATCTTCCTGCGGTAGTTACTTTTTATTAAAAAATGAGTTTACTTAGGATTTATTAGGGCTACTCTGCGGTACTTCACAAGATTTATCCACTTAATAAATTAACATAGGATTTGCAATACTTACGTAAGATTTGCCAAATGGATTCCGGGAATGCTGAAATGACGATACCATTAATGTCCATTAATACCGGAAGGTACAACAAAAATATTAAGAAATGGAAAGGATATTTCTTCTGTAGGCAGTTTTATGGGCATTGTGGAGGATAAGGCCAAACTGATTCAGTAAGGGATTTGAAATCCCACCGAATTAACTGTTATGCTGATGGGAACTGCTGATGTATTGAATTAACTAGTAATTGCTTGGTAAACGGAATGCTTCCGCTGAGCTAGGTGGCTATCAAGATTTCATAATGTTTTGAAGATAGCGAAAAGAAAAGATCAGGAATCTACATGCGTTGCTCAATTAATTAACAAATCAATGAGATATTTTTAGATGGTACAATTTTATGACAAAGATTTATTTCCATTTTTGAATATTAAAAACATGTTTTTTGTATGTTTTGTATAAAACTGAAGAAAATCTTTACTTATTATATGGTACGTTTTGTCTTGTTTTTCGCGTAGGAGAAATGTCAAATCTCAATCGTACGAAACGAATGTTGTACTTTCGCGGTATTGGCAAAAGTTAAGTAAACTTTATTTTCAACATAGTTTTGACGCATACATTTGTGATGTATAAAATATTGTTTTATGTATTAGTTTTTAAAAGAAATGATGTGTATTAATAATAAATACAATGTTTCATCTATGTTAAATTTACATTGAAATTTTTTACTTTGATGCACTATTTTATTGTCTATGAAATTATATATATACATTATCGTGTTATAGTGTTGAAGTAATACCTTCCAATAAAAATGCAAAAATACTGGCAGTGCCTCTAGCGGTAGAGACATAGAACTCGTGATCAAATCCATAAATTTGGAAAAAAAATGATTGTATAATATTTTAACCATAGAGGATAGAGTGCATTTATATTAATGGAGATCGACTAATCATTCAGAGGAGTCAAGCGATAGACTAGTCACTAAAGTTTGACACACTAAACTTAACAGGCAGCTAAATGTGGTTAATCCATTCTGAAATCTGTAAAATGGTTACCAATTAACAAATCAATAGACACCCTAAAGCCCCGCGGGCGTTATCTTTTATTAAAACGAAGTCTTCAATTTTTATTATTCTGGTAATACGTATTAAATAATGTATAAAATATTGATATTTTGGTTGACTGACTCAAAACATTGAATACAGATTGTTTGTCGCGATATCCTTTTGTATTTTGTAAAACAGAGCGGAAGCCGTTAAATATTTTGATCACAGAACTCACTTCTGATAATAATGATGACCGAGAAGAATCTATTAAACTTTTATTTTACTCAACATATTTACCCCTACACTACTTGTCAAAATCTTTAGTTTGTTTTATAGTTAAGGTTCATATAATATTTCATTGCCACTCCAATACCTTGTTCACATATCAAACATTTTTATTCAACGAAACAATTTTTGGCCGTCCACCATTTTTGAAGGTTCTGTTTTATTTTTATTTTCACCAAGTATTTGTTATATAGAAATACAAAGTAAAAATAAACGGGAGGTTAATAAAATAATAAAAAAACACTATATTTCTATCAATGATATGTTAAATACGGAGATAACGGCATTTGTTGTCAATATTCAGAATTTAAACAGAACGAACAGTGTATACGGGTATTAAACTTTAAAAAAATTACAATTAATTATGTTCATAATTTTTAGAGGCTTTAAAATGAAAACCCATTGATAGTTTCAAATTAATGACCGCGATCGACTTTGAAACCTGTAAATAAATGTGATAGCTTAGGCTCTTGTGTTCTCGAAACTGGACATTGGGGTGGTCAACTTGCACATTTTAAATCGGGCAATTCCAGAATTGAGGTTGTTTTATGAATATTTGTTCATGTAATTTAAACGACTTAATTATTATTTTTTTTGTAAATATAAGGAAAATAACAATTTTTATTTTATTTTAGGCGGAGCCTGGGCATCCAGGCCCGGTCTTAACATCAACACAGTCCATTGGCAGGCTACCACTGAAGCCAATTTCATCACCAAACCGCGCCCCGCCTCCTGGGACAAACCATCCACCGGCAAACCCAAACCCACCAAGAAATTTACCACCACCACCCAGAAACCACAGACCGTCAAGACCCCGCACCCGAAACCCTACACGGTCAAACCGGCCAACCCCAAACCGGCGAGGAACCCCAATCCAAGTTATAATACAAACCCCACTTCAGCTCCCCAGTCGTCTGTTGATGGAAGACCTTCGACTGTGACGTACTTGTCGACTGTGGCGCCATCCATGGGAGGCCACTCGAGGCCTTCTACTGGATCCATTATGACTACAGCAGCTACCAAAGATGTCGGTTAGTTGAACTTTGTATTATTTCCATTTATTAACCTGCCTGTTTTTAAATTACATATTACGTTATTTATAGTGTTTGCATATTGAGACTAGAATGGCTGAAATATAATTTTTCTTTAAACTAACTGTAGCCCACAACACAAACAGGCGTATCTCATATTTAGCAAATTTACTGGAGAGCCAAAAAACTGTTTTTTTTGGAGGATACTTATACATTTTAATACATGTTTCACTAACGGGACTTTAGTTAAGCATTTTATTTACCCTATTAGCGAAACATGTAATATAATGTATAAGAATCCGCCAAAAAATCTTTTTTTGGCTGTCACGGAAATTTGCTAAATATGAGATACGCCTGTTGGTGTTGTGGGATACGTAATCTTCTGACACTATTTTGTCGTTTTTTGTATTTGACCTTCAGGAATAAAATATACGAAAGTATATAAAATTATGTGCCTAATTTTGTCGTCCACGTATATTTAATAGCATTCGAATGAATATAATAATATGCACATAAATTATAAACTTAATAGAATTTGCAGTATTGCGTGAATAATAATTGCACGATCAGTTTCAAATAATTCAAACTAAACTTTACTTAAAAAGCTAAAATAGTTTCACAAATACACAATAATGACTTCCAACATGCATTCATCTCTTAATTTAATTTTAAAAGATAAATCTCAGTCGCGTACAGCCCATAAAGGCTAAAAAACTGTGCTTACCATAAGAAAACGTGCCATAGAAAGAAATTAAAAGATTGTTAAAAAAACGCCAAATATTTAAAAGAACGATGAAAATAAAATTGTAGTTTTCAAATATTCAATGCATATATACCTGAAATTCAAAAACGAAAAACAGCCTACCTTTGGCATAGAGCAATGCACGCCACTGATAAATCTGCTTGTACGCAATTCGTCGAACGCAAAATTAGTGTGGTGATTTGATTGGTATTTACTTAAATAATATTTTATTAAAAGTTGGGCTATATTTTAAAGGTAATCAGTTCCACACAAATAAGTTTTTGCTATCTGAATGTAAGTTGATCATCTTTCACCGTAAAATATCTGATGAAGAGGTGATAATTGTTCTGTCGCCAAGTTCAAGATCTGCTTGCTGACCTTTAAATCATTGGAGGGAATGGAAAAAGCCTATATATCTGAACCATCTATCTGACAAAACTTAAACGATAGACAGCTTACTCTGAAGTCAGCATATTCAGATGCTACTAATAGTCCAATGAACTTTCAAGGTCAAATCGAGCCGTCTACTATGATCGCTCTTTTCGTGTAAATGGCCTGCTCATTTGGAATAAACTTCCCCAGCTCTTACTTCCAGAAATTGACTGAATTTAAATTTTAAAAATTGACTTTAAAAACAATTTTTTTTAAAACATCCTTTTCTTGATAAATTTTAACTTATCTTCAATTTATTGTAGAAAACCATTTTATCAAGCCTCCGGTAGTTGTTTGGTTTCGGTTACCTCCTTATTTTAGTTTTTATGTAAACTCAGTTATTGCTGCACATAACCAGACTCCTGTCTTAAAAAGTTGCTGTTTTTGCACTGTTACTGTGAATGTGTTCTTTTTACATACCTTTATATACTAGTATACTGTATAATATTTTGTAATTTTATTAGATTTATATATATCTAAGGAGCTCTATAGGAGTAATATTAAAAATAAGTAAACAATTAGTTAATCATTATTTTTAAGTTTACTATAGTAAAGCGCCCTTGAAGTGAAATAACACAAAAGTACGCTATATAAATGCCGTTATTATTATTATTATTATTATGGTAAGAAAATACATTTTTTAAATCTGGTAAGAAAGATATCACGGTTGGATGGCACAATTGGTATAGTGATTATCCGGCAAGCCGGAGGTCCCGATTTTGATTCTCATGCTATTGAATTGCAAATATTTCCTAGTTTTGTGTTTCTAACACGTATATTCGAATTTTATTTTAATAATTAATATCGATAGCTGACAGTCTGATTCCATAAGATCAGAAATTTGTGTACTTATTCGAAAGAATATAATAAAAAATATTAATTTTTGTTCTAGAGTGTGGAGTCCCCGCCCTGCTGAACCGCCCAGAGACGCGCATCGTGGGCGGTAAGGACGCCTCCTTCGGTCGCTGGCCCTGGCAGGTAGGAACTATTCCTTGGTTACTATCAGTAGGCAGTCCTGTCCTACTTGTCCAATTATTTCCCGCCCTTTACCCATTATCTCCTGGGATTCTTATGGCCCATAGTCTGACTGCACCCTACTTAATGAATGATCTAATTGTGGGTTGTATTGTTAATTAATGTATTTGTAGGTAAAATTAGGTAGTATATATATTTGCTTTGCATTTAGGATTTTGGTAATGATCGATTGTAATTAAAAAAAAAAAAACAGTTGGAAATATGATAAAACAAAATGAATAAGGAGGATGAAGTTGGTGAAAAATAAGTTAAATTATTCATTAAAGTTTGTTTTACCTTGTGGAATGTGGATATTTACGAAAGATCTTAAATCTATAATTTTTTTAAAAATATATACAAACAAAAACCTATGAAAACAGCGAGTTATGGCGTTATGAATTTCGACAATCTTTTCAGCAGACAGCAACTATGTTCAGTTCACCGTGAGCTATGGAGTATAAATTGTAGTGTACACCGTTTTGGAGTTTTTGATGCTTCAGACAACAGATTTCTGCTTTATAATAAAATATCTGAAGTAACCGGCATTGCCTGCGGCTATGAATAGTTTGCAGTAAAGTTTTGAGGTTGTGATGTGTTACCACTGCCCCTACCCTTACCATGTTCTACTTTTAATCAAGAAGTACCAAAGGAGGGGTGTGAAAGGGGGATGGGGAGTGGTTTTTAGAAATATGACGTAAACAATCACCTTTCTCTTATTTTGTAGGTCAAGTGTGCAAAATTTCATAAAATTCGGAATAAAACTGTAGATTAGTATTAAAAACACCGACACTCTTCTGCATATG
Organism: Halesus radiatus; assembly: GCA_022606495.2. Classification (NCBI taxonomy): domain Eukaryota; kingdom Metazoa; phylum Arthropoda; class Insecta; order Trichoptera; family Limnephilidae; genus Halesus; species Halesus radiatus. Next base: position 32,685 of record JAHDVE020004412.1, on the reverse strand, counting down.
TATATAAAGAGTGTGGTAGATACTTTCAGCATCGCCCTGGTGTAAGACCAGCATTCAGAATTGAAACGTCTCTTGGAATTGCTTTAACCGTGTTTGGTGATCAGATCTGAATATCCACGTGCTTCCCCACCTTCCTTATTCCCCATCATCTTCCTCTCCCCACTACCGTTAGCCTCACAATATATTCTAATTGGTGATGCCATAGTCTCATTTGCCCCGACGATTGGGAGCAGTTGTGACTCTCGTGCGGTACTTAAAAATTGTCACTTGACCGTCACAAAATAAAGACACGGCGTTGAAACTAGGTTAAAGCTGGGTAGTAACTACCTATTATATAAGTTACGTCAAATCAATGTTAAAAATCCCTCGATAAATTTGATAAACATTTCTTATGTAATCCTTAAATTTCTTATAATATGTAAAATAATATAAATTACATTATTTATTTAATTATTATTTATTATATTTTATACGCCCTCAGAGTGATATATATATATATATATATATATGGGCTAGCTTCAATACAACGTGGCGAGTTCAATGTTTTTCAAACTAATTTTAAAAGGTTATATCAACAATTTTACATATTGGATTTCATTCAGACAACTCTAAATCTTCCCGGCACTCATACCAATAATCCGTACTATTTTCAGAGAAACCGGTCCAGCAATTTTCGAGAAAATCGAGGATACACAGACAAATATTCATTTTCATGAATAGAGATTTTTATAGACTCTTGTTTTTAGAAAATCTTAAAATGGGCAACTTGGTGGGTCGGCTTATCTCGATCAATTTCAGATACCTAACATAATTTGGGAATTTAACGTTATTTATTCAGATATGATGATGGGATGGTTTATCTCTGACGTCATTGAAAATGGGCGGTTAACATTTGCGTTGTGTTTTTAATGAATATTACGTAATATCATTTAAAGCAGGATTCGATTCGGTTAATTTCCATCAATATCTAATAAATGCTGTCAATAATTATTAGATACTGAATAAACAGACGGTAGTATTTAAAATTTCGATAAGTTCAGTCTTCTGTTATGACAAATAAAGTAAAACGGTTCAATAAATTCACTGAAAACAAATAAAACATTCGTAATAAAAATGTCTGAGCGCTGTTTTTTTAATAGTAAAGTATACATATTTTTTTTTATAAGCTTCCAATTACAATAAGTTAAAACTTACACTCGGAACGATGGATGTAATAAATTAAAATATATATATATATATAGTGCCTTACGTAAGTTTATAAAAGGGAATTTATACTGGGGGGTTGCGAAACGTACCCGACCCACTGTAACCAGTGATTAATGACCTTATTTGGAGTAAAAAAGTGAATAAAATTTTAATTTCCGGTAATATTTAAAAAAAAAAAACATCACTTTTATTCGTTATATACTTTTGCCAACCGGGTTTCGATACTACCGTAGCTTCGTCAGGGCAGTATAATACTAAACTGTGAACTAAGATACACATGTGTTATGGATTGATAAAAGCGGGCGAGTGGAGGGACGAGGGCGGCAGATCAGCAGGTACCTGGCAGAGAAGGGCGTGTACTTTGTTTATTGGGAATAATTTATGAATTGGACTGTTATTTAAATTTATTTGGTTATTAATGAGTCTAGTATTAGTGTTTTTGGCTATCCATATTTCTAACGCTTCTGGTTCATAGTTTAGTATTATACTGCCCTGACGAAGCTACGGTAGTAGCGAAACCCGGTTGGCAAAAGTATAAAACGAATAAAAGTGATGTAAACAAAGTATTGTTTTATTTTTTAAATTATAATGTCACATCACCAAGTTACCGCTTCATATGAAAATTTTTTTTTGCATAATTTTTTTTTTCTCAAATACAACTAAATATATACCCTTTTTACATTTTCACTGTTCACAAATACATACTGATTTTTTAGTTTTTGCCGGAAACCAAGTAAGTCAGGTACGTCTTTTAACACCCTGTATAGTCTTGTAATAAACTAGCGACGGGTGGAGTAGCCTGGAATAATTTACTTATAACACATTTTAGAGTGAAATCATAAATGAAATTTAGTTCATCTTTGCCAATTCGGCAACAATATTCATATCCCAATCTCTTTTGCTTGCAGATATTGAGAGCTTGTGAAAAGCAATGCCGGCAGTGGTTTACTATAGATCCCCTGTCGTTGCTATTTTCAGCCTCTCCTTTTAGCAATTACCGTAAAAAAGTTCTTATATTATGTAATATTGCACAAAATATTATTTACCGCGTACGCGTTAGTACCTGCGAGTACCTCATTAAATGTTGTTACGGTGCTGTTTAAATTTAGGGTTTAATTCACAATGGGTAATTCCATAATGAAATCAACGGAAAATCGTCACAATGGTGGAGCAATTATTGCATTTCGCGACATTTCATACATCAATGTAACTTATTTGAACATGGTTGTTTAATAATAATGTGTTTATTTTTCTATGTGGTCACCGGCATCATATTGTGATTGAGCCATATTATGCATGCCCAATTCCAACTTTAGTTTTGTAATAACTCGATTTGTTCGTAAATCGTCCCATTAGAGGTAAAAGTCACTATGTGTCATGTATATCTATTATAGCACTTAATGAGTTTTACCTCTAAGGAGACGATAATAATAATATAATTTATATGTGGATGATTTGTGTAGCGCGGTTTTTGTAAAAAAAAGAGGTAATAAAAAAGGGAGCTTTACAAACGTTATTTTTTTTACAATGCTCTATCTTATCACTAACTATAGACAATCTATAATTACTGATAAGCAATATCAGTCCACGGTATGATTTTCCAATTAAAAAATTACCTAGTTCTAGTTCGAAAATATTTTCTTTGTAATTATTTTATTTAGACATATTATTTAATCATCACTCACCGAATACGAACTTATCGTAAAACAAATATTTTGGGAATTTAATGGTGTCATTAAATTTATCATTCAAATATTGAATACTTTTTCTTTGCTTCTGATTATTTTATGCTTTTCTATGGTATTTTGTTTTTTATGTAGCGTTTTTTGTTATGTTTTTATTATACCGCTGCCTTAATATATTACATATGCGTAATGTACCGATAAAGTTGTTAAATGTTGAAAGACTAAATCTTGGGCCCAAATAAATAAATAAATATACGTAAGCGTAAACGAAAAACGAAAACATTAGAGTAAAAAAACGCCTTAGATATTTAACATGTATAGGTTTTTCAGAATGTTAACAATTAATGAATACTAACGATAATTTTGATAGAAAAATAGGAGTACAGGTAATACATAAAAATGGAATAGGTTTGCGCCTTAATAACTTAGAAGCATTAGAAATATTAAAATCAAATAAAAATAATAATTGCCAAATTTTAAATGACCTATTAGATTTAACCCAAAGTCCAATTTTAAGGAAGATCACTTTCCTTCCCTCCCCTTACCCTACCCCTCTACCGCTCCCTCTCTGATTCTACTTTGATATACTATCTCTTTCCTCCACTTTCACTGTGTTCATTATGATATATCTCTGTACGTTAATTAAGTTTGTGTGTACGTTCCCGACGAAGGTTGAGTTCAACTGAATGCATAAATATAAATAAAATAAAGTGGCTTAAAACAAAAAAAAATCTTTCATTTGAAATAAATATGCGATCAGTCCACCATGACTTTTTTCATACTGTCAGTCCATTGCGAGACCTTTTCATATCGGTACTATCGTCCAGATTCTAGATTATAACTTATTTATATGCGATCAGTTCGCAATGTGACAATGCTCATACGCCATAAAATCTTTGTTTTTACTTAATCATATATAGCAGTTTCTGACTTAATCATGTACTTAATATTCATAATTGCTCGATCCAAATCACCAAACTCGGTTAGAATTCTCTACTAGTATTTTGCAGTGAGAATTAACCTGAAACTCTCAGTCCGGTAATTTGGCTGGCTGCTGGCGGCTGGGTGACTGGCTTAGAATGGAAATGGACGATGGCTTTGGGACTGATAATTTGGAATTAATTAATTTTCACAAATTCTCAACAATGGACGGCGGGCAGTGAATGAAATTCTGATTCTAAGAGAGGCAGGAGGCAGCTGCTTTCAATTGTGAAAGATACGTAGAGGTTGCATGATTTACTCGTAATATAAACTAAACATTTTTTAATCATAAACCAACTTAGCTAATGAGACCAGTTCAATTTATGTCATCTTCATTGATATCATATCTCAAATTCAAGATTTGTTAATATTATTCTCCACTTTTAATCCCATATTTATCCCAGATGCGACTGAAATCTTTTTATTTTCTGTCGTTTTTTTCCGTTTTTATGTTTCATTTGGGTTATGTTAATATTATTTTCGACAATGATTAATTATTAAAATGAGGTTTTTAAATCTCAATAAAAATAATTAATAATTGAAAATTGAATATGCATTTTTTGTTTGTTTTTTTTTGTTTTTTTTTTTCCAGAAATTCAGTAATTTTTCAGTTATTTCGAACGGACGTGTTACAAGTAGGTAAATAATGGAATACAGATAAAACAAAACCATTAAGATAATGGGACTGGTTTAAAGTGCTTTTCATCACGCCCTACAATACGCTTTAAAGAGATCTAAGGCTTTGACCAGCGCCATAAAGTTTCCACGCGAAGTTCGTGTTTTTAAGTAACAATTCATATTTTTGAAATCCCGGAAATAAATTGATTGCATTAGGCAGAAAATATAGCTACGATTGTAGTATTTGATTTTGATTTAACAATGCACCAACCATAAAATTTTAAAATATCTATTAATTGCTGTTTTTAGTAAAGGTACACACCCACGTACATACTCGTAGATATATATCGCTCAGAATTACTAAACTTGTTTGATTTCTTATAGTGTTATTCTTATTCTAATATTAGGAAAAAAAAACAACACTTTTCATGTAATACTTAACTATATTTTAAAATAAGACAGTAATATTGTATGTTCTAAATATTCATTTGTCTATGGTTTTGACAAGCTTGAATAGTGTTAAAATGGAACCCATTTTACTTCTTAAACGACGCCTACTGTCATTATTTTTTCTGAATTAAAAAAATATGTAAATTTTTACAGCTAACACAAAAACAAAGAAAATAAATATGTATAATTTTATTTACAAACTAAAAAAGGAACATATCACCATTTTTGTTGCCAAAAACCACCGTTTTACTTGAAAAATAACACAATTTTCCCAGAAATAATTTCACCGATAAACGCGAATTTCGCCAAAAATAACGTGACTTTTTCAGGTCCCCACTATATGTCATGACTTCTTAATAATAAATTCAAAGGCATACGATATCCTCTACGGCTTTAATCCGTTCCTGCTTATTGTTCAGGGGCCTATTGATTACCTGTCCGCGCCAGTGCCAGTGTCTGCTGACTATCATTGAGAACATTTTTGATATGCAATTGGACTTATCTATGGACCGATGAGGTTATCAAGTCTATAGAGGATCTTGGTCGTCCATCTTCCGAAATATATCCCAGTTTCTGTATCCTGTGAAATAAACGAGATTGTCTGAAATAGTTGAGTTTTGATAATGAATCAATTTAAACGAAATAAAAACTAGTAATTTTGCTGTTTTCCACATATCCCTTCATCCTTCCCCGTCTTCTTATACACACTAAATTTATTCCGAATTTTGATGTGAGCTTTACTTGGCTGTGCCGTGTCATCCTGGAACATCCCAGACCCCTTTTAATTTACTTCCGTCTCGTAATTATTCTCCTGTCACCCTTTTCTACATCCATCCGTTATTTATAGGTATGTGTACAAAATATCAAGTGCTTTTCTCAGTCAGTCTGAAAATGCCCTGAACGGGGAAAAACCGGCTCAACCCATGTATTTCAATAAATTTGATTGCATCAGCTACTAATCTAATATTGTATATAAAAATTTAAAAAAAAAAAAAACGTAATAGACATAGAAAATTATAAAAGCCACCAAAAATTCCGTTCCATTACATACGTCAATAGTTAAGAAAGAGCAAGAGGAAAATAAATAAGTAAATACAAAATAGAATAATTAGAACGCCATTAAAATATAATATCATTTCCCGTGAATTCACGAAGTAAAGCTAACAATGCCAGTTATTTCGAAGTATCTGACTTTATCCTGATTTATTTTCATCCGTTTTCTCCCTTGAATACCTCGAACAACATCAAAAGCTTTTACTTCTGGATACTCAACCCCGTAACCCATCAGTGTTCAGATACGTTCGCCACCGAAACATTAGAAATATTCATAATCAAAGTTGTAATAGCGGAGCCAGCATAGCGCAGAACCTCATGTGACATTGTTTCTCTAACCACGTATAAATTTCATTATAAAGTATGCGTATTATTTTAGACGGAGCTATTTTCTTAATGTATTTAAAGGTTATGGCTTTAGCGCTGAGATTCCATTAGGTTTTCTAAGAGGATTTTCGAGTACACGTAACGTGAAATATAAATTTAAATTAAGAAAATATAAAGCTTTTAACTTGGGTTCGGTTGGGTAGAAAAGAAAATTTATGATCGAATATGACGTGATTTTATTAAGCTATCATAATCTCATTCTACAGAATCCGGTGTTTTAGCTGGAAACCGGAAATCTCCGTGTAAGTATCGTGCAAACATAAATTTACGTCTCATGGGAGTCACGTTTTATCGTGTTATATATACGAGTAGGCAATAAGTTAAAATCCCTTTTAGATTTTGCTAGGAAATTTAAACTAAGTTGTGTACCTTGCTGGTACATAATCACGATTCTGTGCCGATTGCATCGCGTAATGTTTGTATGAGTAGAAGTAGTTATTTTGTAACATCCCCCATTCGAAAACTTCATAGACTTACTAATGAGTATTGTTCTGTAGTCGTTTTCAGGTATAACAGTGTGTTCAAACTTCAAGTCACTATATTGGAATCTTTGTGTTAAATTTGCATTTTGCTCGCTACAATAAAAGTTCACCTTGGTTCCCATAAAAGTAACTTAATTTTTTTTTCTCTGTGACAATAATTTTTTTTTGTAATATAAACTAGGTAAAAATCCAGAAAAAAGGAGTAAATAGTATACTGAGGATGTAAGCATATTGCTTGTATGGGTAGTAAGAAAATCAAATATATTTAAATGTCTCCAAAATATAATTTGATTCACCATAAAAAATGAACTCCAGGATAAGCGTTTTTGTTAAACTTTAGGATTCTCCAAATCTATGAAAATGATTAAGAGATGCATACAATAAAATAAATTTCAAGCTTCGTGCGGGTGATAAAAAAGTCCCATAAGAGCACATTCTTTAATCACAATAATGGGACAATTTTTACTGCACCGTTTTTATGCAAAATTACCTCAAGGGCGCTGACAAATATTACTTGCTAGGCTTTATCTTATTATGTACAGATACAGAAACATAGACGCTTAGCTCTAGATGAACAGGATATTCGCAAACCAAATATCATTTAAAAGTACGATCATTGATCACCTTCAAAATAAACCTGTCTATCACCAGTATTTCATGTTAATAATAATAATATCTTTATTGTAATTAAATTTAACTATAAGTAAAAGACATGTATAATATAATAGTGTAAGTGTACAGTGGTTTATAAAGTAATATAGAAAATAATATAATAACAGTTATAGTTGAAGTTTCACATAACCCGCCTCGCTAGGCTAGCCTGTGTTAAGGCAGTAATTTTGCAAATTATTTTATAATTTTAAAATACCTATGAATAAACACTTATATTAAAATAAATAAATATATAAATAAATGTTTATTCCGGTATATTATACAATATACCGGAAATAAATATATAAAATTTTATTTTTACCCAGATTTTTATAAATATATAAAAATATTAAGATACGCTTTGTAAATCGTTGAATCAATAATTTAGAATTTGGGTGAGTGCACCGGTAAATGCCCTATCATTACTTTTAATTCAATTTTTTTTCATTGTGTTTGAATATTTTTTGTGAATCAGATTTTTTTATGCTAACCGGAAGAATGTTGTAAATTCTTATCGCAAGGTACCTAAAATTCCTTTGCCCAAAAGTAGTATGAAGTACAGGAATTTGGAGTAAATCTTTTTTGGCATTTCTAGTAATACTAGTGTTTACTATTTTTTCATAGTATTTACCTTTGTTTGAATAAAGATGAGTGAGGATTGTTTAAGCGTAAATCTGCCGAACGTCAAATACTCTCATTATATTAAAGATTAAGTTAGAGTCTGTAATTATTATTATTTCATAATGCTTATGCGTACTTTTGTATATATGTACCGCATGTATATATTTATATAAGCGTACTCTTTCAAATAATCATTTTTTTTGTATTGCTATCATCATGTTCTTACATACAATCTTTTTGTTTAACTAAAGTTCAACTGCTCAAAAATAATTTTATGTCTTTAAATTGGTTTATCTTTTTTGATATACTGAAATGTGATCTATTTGTCATTTTCATGATATAATAACCAAGCTGAAAAACCACTCTGGTAAATTACCATCACAATATATACCTAGTGCGATGGAAAAAACCTCAGCACTAATAACACATGTTATGTCTGTACATATGAAATTAAACAAAACAAAAAAATATATCAGAAAATTTAAGCTTGGACATATGGAAGATACAATTTTTAACGCACAGGACACAGTATTAAAAACACTGTACATAAATACTGCTGTTGAGTTGATATTTAAAAAAAAAAAAAATGTTTGGTGCGAATTTATGATAATCTATGGTTGAAAAAAAAAAACCAACGTAATTTACACACCGGAATAATATTAAATAGGCTGTTTATATTCTAATTTTAACTATATATTTATTCAAAAGATATTAAATCACTTTGTGGGGTCATATTTACTATGGTTATTAATTTCATTTACTATAAATATTCATTAGTATCTATAATTAAAAAAACGGTTAATGGATTCTGAAAAAAATAATAAATCTTAAAAAAATTTTTTCCGTTTAATTGGAAACTATCATTGAACAAAATATCAAAGTGAAAATAAGTTTCATAACTGATATCTCGTTTCGTTTGAAATGATGTTAGAAAGAATTTGGGTTTCCCAATCAGTCGTGTTTGGCTTCCATTACAAATTCGGCTAAAAATACTGTCTAAAACCTAGTAATAGATTAAATAAATAATTTTTCTAAGGAATAATGCTCTTTGCGTTTCTTGGCAATACATTGAGAAGTAACAATATTAAAAATTTATCTCATATATAAGATCAATCGAAAACCATTCAGAAGTATGAAGTTTGTCTAACAAAATAATATTTATTGTCGTTGATTTCTTCATATTTGATGTTTCCAATGGTACTTTTCCAAATAATTTTATGAATTTGAAAAGAATTTTTCTGTTCAATTTAACGTCTGGATTGAAAATCATGTTTCGCGAAATAATTTCACGTAACGATGGAAATTTGTAAAGTTTTTTAAAAGAAAATCCGCATGATTGATGGCATCGGAGGCAATTTCCCCCAAAATATTTTTGTCCCAAATAATTCGGAGCTTTTCAATGAGAAAAGTTTGGCAAATATATTTAATTCTTTGAATTCGTCTCCTCTGTCAGAAGTATTCAATGCGAGTTCCCTTGAAAAGGAAATGAAGTGAACGAGGTTAAACGTCACTCTTCATTTGTTTTCAAATACATTTCTTTTTGTTTGTCTTCGTCTGCATTCTATATTCTCTTATGATTACAAAGTTTGTGTATTGATCTTTTGTATAACTTTTGATCAATTGCCGGTACACTAAAGTTCAGCGGTTTAGGAGGCAGAACCCACAATTTCTTGGTTGAGTTATGGATGACCATATATACACATTCAATACATTTTGTTTGAGTTTTGGAGGGTCGACATTTACCATCTATACATACAATACATTTTGTTTGAGTTTTGGAGGGTCGACATTTACCATCTATACATACAATACATTTTTCTGACGTATATTATTAGTCCCTAGTTATAAGAGAACTTCTTTAGACACCCAAATTCAACTCTTTAATAACTATTTGGCTTTTGCTATAATGGCTTCCAGTTCGGCAAACAGTTTGATTGTTTTAACTGACGGATTGTAATTGTCAAAACACAGAGAGGTGAGAATTCTGTACTTATTCTCCCTGTATTTCAATGGATAATGCTCTCCAGAGCTAGCGTTAACATCCTTTTAGAAGATATTTCGTCCTCTAAAATAAATTTATTATTACCATTAATTTCTATTACATTCCTTCTAATATTTACCTTTGTTTGTACAATGCACGCCTCATAGCCATAAATCAGTGTTAGTAAGAGAACTCAGCTGTGGACTGCTAGCCTTACTTCCTTTAACAATTTCTTATTAGTGAATACTGCATTCAATCCTCCACTATGTAAATATCCTCAGCTGCTTTCCCGACTCTCGTGAACATGCTTCCAAAGTACACAAACACATCCATTTGCCCCTAGGATTCTTCATACATATCATATATATGCGCACTGTACACATTGTCTTTGTGTTCTCTTTCCCCGAAAATTGTGTTGTACTGGGGAATCTAAAAAAAATAATCACAAAAATATACATATTTATATTATAAATGTACTTACTATATATTTTGGCTGCATAAAAATTTTGAATAACGAAATTAGAAATTCATATTTTTGTTGAGGTAAGAAGCATCCATAAACCAAATATCTAAATCTCTAAGTGTATTAACATTTTTTTAAATGTGAGTACCGCACAAGAGTCCCAACTGCTCCCAAACGTCTGGAGCCAGTGAGACTATGGCATCCCCAATAATTAGGTGCTGTGAGGCTGAAGATAGTGGAGAAGGGAAGGAAATGGGGAAGAGGAAGGCGGGGAAGTACCTGACTATTCAGATCTGGTCACCAAACACGGCTTAAGCAATTTCAAGCAAGGTTTCGATTCTGAATGGCGGTCTTTCACCAGGGCGATATTGACAGTATCTACCACTCTAGGTATACATGTGAAGAAGGGTGTCTGTGGTGTGTTTGTTTTTTATGCAAATATACCGTTTTATTCCGAGCCTGATGAAATTTTGAATAATAAGAAGAGGGTCATTGTCTACATGATATTTCTAAAAAACCCCTTTCCCACCCCTCTTTTGGTACTTCTTGATGAAATTTTGCACACTTGACGTTTAAAAGAAGAACTCGGTAGGGGCAAGACATCACAACCTCAAAACTTTACTCCAAACCATTCGTAGCCGCAGGCAATGCCAGGTACTTCAGATAGTTTATTATAAACCAGAAAACTGTCGTCTGAAGCATCAGAAACTCTAAAACGGTGAACTCTGACATTGCGAAAAAATTTTACCTGAAGTTTCTAGATTAACCTTATTATTTTTAGGTAACAGAGTAATTTTATTTAAATAAAAATAATAACTTTGTTTACATCACTTTTATTTATTATATAATTTTTCCGACCGGGTTTCAACCACGCTTTGAAATATCAAAATAGTTTTAAAAGATTTGAAGTAACTTCGTGACGTCATAATTTAATATGAATAACTTTATCCGCACAACTTTTTTGAATATATAAATGTCAACATGTTTTGAAAGCAAAGCTTTCGTCATCATTAATGTAATATGTGTAGTATTCATATATATGTATGTAGTATACTGTTTTTCTTGATAATGAAAGTTTTGCTTTCAAAACATGTAGATGTTTATATACTAAGAAAAGTGGTGTAAAAACATCAATTTATAAATAAAACAGAACTTAGAATAAGCATAATCCTTGATTTAAAGTTTATTAAGATATATTATTTGTATACATTAACCAATGAATAAGTACTTCAAAGGCATTAAAATACTTTCAAATAAGTAGTCGAATGGTAACATTAGCAATTCTAGTAGTACTTGCAGTCGGTGGGTGCTTATTACAGTATTCTTGGAACAGAAAACTCCTTACACCATGTAAACAAATTTATTCCTTGCGCCCGACACGCCCCATTTGTTTGCAAACTGTTTGCGATAAAAGTTGCGCCCTGCATGAACAATAAACATTATTGTAGCCCGTACATTCTACAGTAGTGTGCGCAGTGCTGGAAACACTGACTCTCAACTTCAACATGGTTGGGTTAGGTTAGGTCAACGACACTGGAATGACAGAGATGTAGCAAGGATACTGGCTCAGAGGAACAAACACACAATTGGCGATGCAAATCCCGAGAGATTTCTTATGTTCATCGTGCAGTGAACCCGCTTATAACGCGCCTGTTTTCAAAAGAAACGAATTTCAAACAATGTTTATTATTATACAAATTTATTAGTTGTAGTGCTTGATAACCGTGACATTTTGGGCCGAGTTTTTACTAAATAACAACTACAACATAAATATTGTTCTCGTCAAACAGTTCCCAAGTCCTTACAAGTCGTCGTGTGCTTCAGAGAAGTATTTTTCATTTTGTAATTAAAGTATACAGTCTTGTGTGACCTCGTAAAGCACATAACTGAACACTTTTTAATGTTAAAATCGAGTTTATTAGCAATACTCCATTCCATAATTCCATTAAAATCTTCTTAAAGTTGCCTACAGTATTATAATGTACTTAGTCCCATGAACAGTTTAATGTCGTCGGCAAAAAGTAAAAAACTAACAAATTTTATATTTTTTTAATGCTATTTATAAAAATTAAAAATAATGGTGGTCCTAAATTTTATCCCTGTGGTACGCCAGAGTATGTGCGGATATGCGCCGGAGTTGTATAAACCGTAAGATACAAATTGTTCTCTTCCGTTAAGATATGTATGATGGTGGGTTATATCGATCCTGTCTTAAATAAACAGGGATGAATACTTAAAGAGTTATCATATTATGGCTTAAAGTACAAACTTAATAGTGGTAGTCTTTTTCGCCAAAAATTATGTTTGAGAATTAAAAGTTTGGCAGCAATATAATAACACTATATTTGTATTGATATTATGTTTAAAAAATGGTATTCGGAATATTAGTTAAATCATCTGAAAACGTATCATAGTAACAAAATATAAGCATTGATACAGAAGTTGTTAGTGCTAAAAACGATGTGGTTATTTTCTGATTAGGCAAAAAAGTAACGGTACCATGACAGTTGATCCCCCGATGGTTGATCCCTCCGACAGTTGATCCCCTAAAGGATTATTTCTCCTGAACGCCCTCATTTGTAAAGTAAGTATGCAGAGAAGATAATAATAATAATAATAATAATAATGTTTTTATTTAATTTCTAATACAATTACAAACATGTTATATTTAATACGTAAGAGAAATTATAGGTATATATTTAGTATTTGTAAAACAATGTACAAGGAAAAAATATATACTAAAGATAAAAAATAAATTCAGAAATATTTAAATAAATTCAGAAATATTTAAATAAATTCAGGCAGTGGTGAAGATCGCGTCAATGAGAAGAGATTCTTTCAAGAATCAATAGAATTTCCCTTTTGAATCTTTCCTCACTGACGCAAAATATGTCGATATCCTGTGAGATTTTGTTCAGGAGCAATATACTCCTCCCCACCGGGAGAACCATTGGCAGGTTGGTTCTACAGGTAGGAAGATAGAATAATCTATGACGACGCTGTCTTAGATAGTCATCAGGAACATAAAGACTTATGCGTTCCAAAATAGCTGAATTCTCTATAGAGCCTCGCAGCAGTCTAAAAAAGTGGGTAGCGGCATACCCCTCTCTTCTGAGCTGCAGGGAGTGAAATCCAAGCATGCCCAGAAGAAAGTTAGTTGGATATAGCCACGGATAGAGTCCGTACTCCCTCATGTAAAGAAATCTCAAAAACTTTTTCTGAACCCTCTCTAACATGAGGGAGCACCCCGTCTCGTGAGGATTCCAAATAGCCGACCCACTCTCCAGCCTACTACGGACTAAAGAGAAGTATAATATCCTAAGAGTACGGGTATCCCGAAAAACCCTCACGGTCCGAATGACAAATCCTAACATTTTTAATGCAGATTGACATACCCCTTCGATATGAACACGAAACGTAAGTTTACTTTCATACACGATTCCAAGATCCTTTATAGTAGAAACACGTTTGAGATTATGACTGAGCATAGTATATCTGTGGTAGGTGAGACTAAATGCTCTGGTGAAGGACAGGACTACGCATTTTGAGATATTGAAATGAAGCTGATTTCGTAGGCTCCATTCAGAGATGTTATCAATGTCAGCTTGAAGATGTAGGCAATCTAAAATATTTCTAATTAGTAGAAATAATTTGAGATCGTCAGCGAAAAGGAGAAAGCGAGAAAAACGGATGACTTTAGCAATGTCATTAATGAAAATAGAAAAGAGAAGAGGCCCTAGGATTGACCCTTGGGGGACCCCAGAAAAAACAAGAAAATCAGCGGATTGAAAAATTCCGTGTGTGACAAATTGCTTCCGGTTTTTGAGATAACTTCTAAAAAACTTTAGCATACGTAGGGAGAAACCCATTTGGGCAAGTTTTGTTAGTAAGATATCGTGATTCACGGTATCAAAGGCTTTGGAGAAATCATTATACGAACAGTCTACTTGGTATCCACTATCTAGGGACCTAGCAACATAGTCAGTGAAAACCATCAGATTGGTTTCCGTAGATCTTCCTTTTCTGAAACCATGCTGTTCGGGGATAATATATGCGTCTATTTGAGGTACAATGAATTTATGGATTAGTTTTTCAAATAGTTTAGCAGGAGCTGAGAGTATGGCAACAGGTCTATAATTCTCGATTGACTTTTTGGAACCATTTTTAAAAATAGGACATATTTTTGAAATTTTCCATAATTCTGGAAAAGTGGAGGTACTAATAGCTAGATTAAATATAAAAGATAAAGGTGCTTTAAGGAATTCAGCGCACCCTTTAATAAAGAATACGGGAACGAAGTCAGGGCCGATAGAGTGCGAGTTCTTCATGTGTCTTATGGCATTCATAACATCAGATTCCGTAAATATACATAAGTCGACGTTAGAGGCTCCTCTGGTATTAAATGCGGCAGCATTATTAATATCTAGAAGTGGAGGGTCTCTACTGTAGACAGATTGAAAATGATCAGCAAACGCGTTTGCCACACCCGAGCCATGAAATTCCTGATCACCTTTCATCATGGTATCTTCAAGACCACCATCCTTCCGAAGGGTTTTTATGTAATGCCAGAACATCTTGGGATCGTGCATGATGTTACCTTCGATTTCAGACACGTAAGCTCGATAGGCCACTCGAACCTCGCGCCTAACCAATGCCCGGTAAAAACTAAACAGATCGTATTCACTCTGATGTCCTCCTGCCTTCCAACGCCTGTGAAGGGCATGCTTGATCTCTATATTCGAAATGACTTCTCTCGAAAACCACTTCGGATATTTGCGACCACCACCGCCTGCATTTTTTTTGGGAAAACATGAATCAAATACATCGTAAATACAAGTGTAGAAATATTGCGCCGCCTCATCCACGGTAGCAAATGTGAAGAGGTTTTGCCAGTTCACCCGGCTCATTGAATCGTACAAGCCGGTGAGATCACCTTTGTTGAAATTCCACCCCCTTGAGATTTTATTTACAAGGGTGGGGGCTCTATTACTTTTTAAGGGCGATCTGATCAAAGTGGACTGGAATTCAATGGCCGGATGATAGCTATCCTCTAGCAACAGTGGAAAAACGCAACGTCTCACCTCAAGAATGGCATTACACAGAACAAAGTCAAGGATTCTGGAATTGGAATTTTGAATATTATTACACTGTGAAAGGCCGAAGACTGCGCATAGGTATTCAAAGTCGGATTCCACCTTAGAGGCGTCCCGAGCGGAATGCAAATTAAAATCTCCCAGTATAATAATATTCTTTTTACCAATTTCATCAAAATTAGCGTGTATTTTGTCAAAAAAATGCTTAAATACTTCCCACCTACTGCTAGGCGGGAAATAAACTACGCACATGTATGTGACAGACAGTTTGCAAGATACTTTTACCCATAAATCCTCTTGCTCAGTTTCTAGGGCGTGGATGCGTTCGACCTTTAACCCTTCCACGCCCTTAAAGGCAAGGAGACAACCGCCACCCTGCCTGTGGCCATCTCCATTGTCTCGATCCCTTCTAAAAACTAAGAAGTCACCACCAAAAAGCTCAGAGGTTAAAACACCCGCATTCAACCAAGTCTCAGTTAGCGCTAAGACATCATAGTCACCGGCCGCAACATTATTGTAGAAATGCGAGCATTTAGTTTTCAACCCCCGAACATTCTGGTAGTAAAAGCACTTTTTTCTATGTAAGTCCAGTCAGCTGTTGCCGACCACGACAGCTGGAAGTCGCGGCGCCGCCAGCCTAACTTGCCATTCTTTGATGAATGTGCCGCGCGGCCAGTGTTTTGATTTCAAAACCTCGGCAACGGCTGACTGAGGCATGCCAATTTTAAAAGATGAGTACTCACCCTTAGATTTAATTTTTGCTATTTGAAACGAAACGGTATTTACGAGCGAATTAAGGTAAAGCGACATGTCATCACAAGAGGTGTCAGGATGTAAGGGGTAACAGTGAAAAAAAATGTTAGTTGGTGCCTCAGTTGCGCACGTTTTTTGCTGATAACATATGATAAGATATGCCGCCGTATAACAGAAGTCGATATACTTATATCTGGAGGTGTCTTGGAGATCCGCTACATAAAATATTTTTACTCCTTCGGGGACTCCGCATTATTATGGTTAGTAAAAATATTTTGCATGACGGATTTCCACTCAAGACGTCTGCAGATGTAAGTATATCGACTTTTGTTATACCCACGGCCGTATATACTCTCTGATAATCTCTTCGAGGATATTTAGTTATATTATATGCAAGTAGGAACCTTTAGCATGTTTTCCCAAAGCCGACTGCATATATAACTATGTAGTACTTTGTCGTATTCCTCCGAGGACTCGGTATTAGTGTTAGTAAAGTAGCGGATTTCCACTCAAAAAGCCTGCAGATATAAGTTAATCGACTTTTCTTATACGGCTGTATATCCTCTCTGCTTACTTATTTTACAAATACAGCAGAAATAATCCTCTAGGGGATCAACTGTCGAAGGTATCAACTATTGGAAAGATCAATTGTCTAAGGGATCAACTGTCGGGGGGATCAACTGTCGGGGGGATCAACTGTCGGGGGGATCAACTGTTGGGGGGGCCAACTGTCAAGGGATCAACTTCCGGGTCACCAAAGGTAACATAACCTATTTGTGAAACATACATAATATATCATACATATTGCGGAATGATTTAGTGGACAAAAATTATTGGCGATGACCACCGAGTGCAATTATAATATTCGCGATCTAGCGCTAATTGGCAATCTTCAGTATCGAAATATTACAAAAAATATCCGTAATTACGAATTACATAAATCAATTATCTTACCGAATTTATTACTAAAATGGTTTAGTGTCTGTTGAACGAGCCCCATAATAAAGATTCCACGGCTTCAGTACATTATACTCGTATATTAAGTTGGTGATTGCGTGTATTGTAAGATACAATTTTAGGTCTCCAAAAGTTCGACTCAAGATTTAACGTAAAAAGAAAATTGAACAGGAAACGTTGAGACTTTTCTTTATTGTGATATTTCTTTCATTATTGTTGGCACAGAAAACATGTTTTAAATCCACATGTTGGTACAACGCAGCCCTTCACACAAATTGGTTTCCATTGCTGCACGAGTACGAATTCTAGTATGCGGAATTTTAACGATTCTGATAAATTCAAACCACCTGTACATTTTTTCACATTGTTCTGCAAATCTGATATTTTTTTTAATTACGCTAACGACACTGCGCAAAGTCGTTTTTTTATTTTTTATTTTAATTTATCAAATTCCAAAGAGGTGACGAGCGGGTTGAACATTTTTCAAATAATACGGCGGCAAAAAACGCCGCAATCCCAACGGAATAAAATTTTTATCCACTTGTCATAGTTTGGTGGGCTTTTCCTTGTAGTATTCTGTTTTCTTTTGATTTTACTAGTGCTGAGTATCAACCGCGTTAATACTAAGTCTAGAATCAAAACAAGTAATATGTGGTGGGCAGTAAAATTATTCAAACCTGGAAATTATTTAACGGTTTCAGTTTTTATCAAAGTGTTGGTGTTCATTGCATTTTTAGTAAAAAACAACGTTTTGTTAGATAATTTT
Source organism: Halesus radiatus (assembly GCA_022606495.2). NCBI lineage: Eukaryota > Metazoa > Arthropoda > Insecta > Trichoptera > Limnephilidae > Halesus > Halesus radiatus. The sequence goes on along the minus strand of JAHDVE020004412.1, from coordinate 14,538 downwards.
TTTAAACATTGATCAATAATTTATAGACCATTCTCTCCAAAATTGGAAAATGTCTTTTAAGGAAGTATTATCATGGATATAAAATAGAAATTCAATTATAAAAATAAAATGGTATAGTATTGCAGCTATTAATAAGTTTTCTTACTTTGGTTGGATGTAAGTAGTTTCAACGACTCTGAAGGGTTTATTAACCCTTCTTCTTTTTGAAGAGTCAAAAAAGTAATAAAGAGACTAAATATAGTTGTAAAATTAATGACATGTCAGTTACTTTACATTATGTTTCTGTTAAACTAAAGAAATATATCAACCGCGGTGCCATATGAAATTAAGTAAAGAAAATAATTAAATATCTCCTAAACACTAGTATACCATAAAGCCTTTTTGTATTTATTTCATACAAGAAAACATTTGACCTCATTCGTCTAAGAGCAAACCTCCCCGCTCAAGGCCAGGCAGGCAGTCCAATCTACCGAATTCCTTGTAGTTATTAGAGCATTGATTTTATTACATTTTCATGATTTTCCGTGGTTTGCGGCGTGCTTTTTTGGCGCCCAACCCTTAGTGAAAGGCTCCATTTGTTCGTGGTGGCTCTGGATACACAATACAAGCCCATTATTCAAAATAAGAAAACAGTCTGTCTTTTGATTGGGATGTCGCGATGGCGTTCGATCTTCAAGGCGTCTATATTGTTGGTAATTCCGATTTAAATTCAAGATTCCTCCTTTGTTCGTCTCTTTTCTCGTTTCTTTATTCAGAATATTATTATTTTATTTATGTTTTTGTAAAGGATTTACAGGCAAGATATAAAAGGCGCACTTTTATTATTCAAAGTGTTTCTTAATTTGAATCATCCAGCGGAATAACTTAAAATATTCTGATTTAACGTTTGTCAGCACAAATATTGATTTAGGGGATGTTTCACCATTTCTGAGCAAGTCGTTAAGTAACCTTAATCGTAAGATTAACATGGCGGTAAACCAGCTACTATTTCACCAATAGCAAGTAGCTCCCATTTAGTTAATCGAAGGATTATTTTTTTTAAAGAAAGACATACATTCGCGGGTAACGAATAATCTGACAATATTTGAAAATCTTTTGTTATCATCGCAGTAAACCGAAGATGTTGTTTGTGTCGTAATGGAGGACTTAGCCAGCCCAGGAATTGAACTCACGACGCTTGGGTGTAGCCCAGACGCGATTTCCACTCGGCCAATGATCGGATTGAGGGCATAAACAGACGTTTACTTGATGGGAAGTGTTTTTCCGCTGTGTGGAAATAAAATAATACACAAAAAAAGTTTTTATTTTTAATAATAATAAGTTCAATTATGATAGCATTTAAAAAACCGTAAAAAAATTAAAAAAACCTTTTTTTAAAGAGTTATACAAAATAATCCCCAAAGCAATAATCAGTAGCGCTAATCGACAGTTTACTCAATGTTATGTAAATCAAATATATTTATGTTATTATGAAGTTCTGCACGTATTTTAGTTTTTATTATTGAGACAGCTGTTTCGGCATTCAAGGCCATTTTCAAACTGTCACATACATAATTCCTTTACATTTTGTTTAGTCAAGTATCAGGAGAGCAGAAGGTGTTAACAGGAGGGGTAAGCTAGCTGCAGCCACGTGTTACAACACATCTAGATCAATTTATGTTAATTCCTGGAGATGTCGCAAACGTCAATATGCGCATGTATTTACATTCCAAAGTGTAGCAAATGTCCCTACAAATGTTGCACCTAAAAGCTGAACTCAATTCTAAATTGTAAAACGTTTCAGGAACTACACCTGGGGTATATCAAAAGGGAAAACCCGAAATAAACAAAGTATTTATTTATTTTTCTGTACTTATTAATTTATCGTGTTAAATTTAATTAATATTACATATACACACACCATAGCAACTCGCTTTAAAAATTCCCACCACTAACGAGAATTAATTGGAATTTGAATTAAATACCTATACTAATTCAATTTATCATCACACAATGTGTAATATATTGCTATATAGGAAATTAAATGATATGCTTTAAAGTAAACAATAAAGAAAAAATTCTGCCTCAATACAGGTTCGCGTAGTGAGGCAAGTTAAGTACATCCATAAATATATTATATTCGGTAAGACAGAGGTCCTGGGGAGGTCCGTCCCTGTGCCAAAAAGCATATTGCGCAGGTAAATTTTTGTCCCCTCTTTTCAAAATCTAAATGTACGAGTATAAAATTTGAAAAAAAACGTTTTTTATAACAACAGTTGTGAAGTTTGCAAAGTGGATGAAAATACCGTTATTTATTACATGTCGTATTAAAATACGTTCCCTAACTTACATATTATTCAAAATGTCATCACTGAAAACACATGATTTTGGAAAATTTCCGGGAAAATTACTATATGTACTAAGAGATGACCGTAATGTTTTCTAATAGACCAAACACGTTTTGTTCTGTTAATTTTTTCAAATCAATATTTTAAATAACGAAACGAAGCAATCCAATAAAAACTATCTGACAGCTACTCATTTTTATTCATAAATATTGTCAATGCAACGACGAGCATAAATTCCATGCCATGAGTAGCTAGATGTTTCTATTGCACTATCTATATCTTTTAAAATATTTAGTACAAAAATGAATTTTATGGTCATTATAAATACGTGATAAATTCGTAGGCATTCGTCTTGTACGAAAAATACATTGTCCAAATGGCTGGCTTGGAAGAATGCGATAGCACTACAAATTTGTATAGCTGTCCGTGTCTTATGGTTTCATTACTTTATTTTTGCGTCTAGCCGCCTATGTTTTTTAAATTTTTATTAGAAAAATTAAAAAAAACATTGGCGTATTCCGTCTCTTTTTCCCACCCCGTGTAAATTTTAGAACAAACTATATCTGCATAAAAAAATGAGTGGAGGGGTGTTTTTTGCACCGTCAGTAACGTCAGTAGGGTATAAAATTCAGAAAATGGAACAATGATCTGTGAAAGAGTTTTACGGGTTCGATTATCGCTAACGTAGGTATTATACGAATTTTTCAATTTATTATATAGGCGCTGGTTACTGAGCGTCGGGCTCTGGATCTGGAGCTGAATGAATTTATCTAACTGATTGGGAATAAAATAATATTTTAAACAATCTAAAATTCGAAATTAAATAAAAATTAGGTGCTATCAGTGCCTTGGCAATCAGCCACCTGGAGCGGACCGCTCCAATTGTGTCAGGATAGGGCCGGCCCTGGTCCTGGGTTTGATTCCCAGATGCGTCTGATACCTTTTTATTTTGTGTCTTTTTCTGTTTCATGTTTCATTTGAGATTTGTTAATATTTTTTTTCCAATGATTAAATATTATACTTAAGCTGTTTCTTTATAACTGTTGCTCTTAACTAAAAAGGGTCATAAATGATTGTAACATACATTTAGAAAAAAAAAAATTGTTAACCCAAATGTAATCAATATCCTGAAGATAAAGTTATATTCGTAACTCTGATTTGAACAGATAAGGTTATATTCGCAACTGGGATTTGAACAGATAACGTTGTATTTGCAACTGGGATTTAAACAGATAAGGTTATATTCGCTGCTGGGCTTTGAACAGATAGGGTTATATTCGCTACTGGGATTTGAACTCTAGGACTTACAGCTAATTGGGTGGTGCTAAACCACCGAGCTATCGATGCAACCTTAACAGAAAGAATAATTTGTCATATGCATTACTGAATTTCTTCAAAAAAACTTTATGTTAGATTAAAAATAATTAATGTACTCGATTCTTACGTTTCTACAATACCTAAAATGTGTGCTCATTTCAACAATGGAACAGGAGCAAAAAAAAACAAGTCGTATGTAAACTGATTTTTAGATGTTCTTAGTTTATTAACATACCTTTTGGTGTTGAACATAGATTTTGCCTGCTTTCTTAAATACCGTACAGAACTCGCTTTCTAAGTTAAGTCAGGGCGAGCACAACCCTGGAACCCTTTCATGAATCAGTCCATCTCTTGTCCCATGAGAGGCACTTGACCCTCGATGTTGGAATGGTCTTTTCAGTAAAAGTGTCCTCTCAAGATAAGTGCGAGAGTTGAGATTGCACTCACATTGAATACAATGGAAGCTGGGTGTGTTGTTATCAATTTGCCGATTTTTGAAATGTGACCCGCATTCGACCAGATTTATTTAATATGTAACTTGAGTGTTGTTTTCTCGAGTGGAATGGTGAGTGCTTGCAGAGTATCATACTTTTATTCTAATATTGACGTTATTTTCATGTTTAATCAAGGTAAATAAACTCAAATCGTTACTATAAACAAAAATTCTGTCTTCGCAAAAACTGACAAACGGTGAACTTTGATATAATGAAACGAACAAAACCTTTTCCATCTTCAAATTTTTAGGACAAAATAACCATTTTGAGCTCACATCGTCATTTCCAACGTGAAATATTGTGGTTGAAAAAAACACTTATTTTTAACAATTTTAAAGCCATAATCAGTCTCAAAATTCTTTCAGTAAGAGTAATCGTGTGCTACAAAATTATATTTCAGTACATTAATTATCCCATATATTATACAAATAGACTAGAGCACACTTAAAACATTCGTCTCAATTTTACTGAAGGATTAATGATTCCCAAGCATACCAATAAATATACAAAGGACGTTAGATTACATGATTCCTAGCTATTTAAATATGTTACAAGCTAAAAAATAAAATAAAAATTGTATTAAAATAAAACAGTTAATAAATATATTGAAGATTTGGCTATTTGCAAGAAATTATTTGTATTAAATAATTAGGAAATATTATTTTATGCACAATGCAGTTGTTATTTTTACAACATTTTTTTTTATAGATATAAGTAGAAACATTTTTGAGTATTATAAAATATTTATGTTTTAAAGATCTATGTTTGTTACATATGTTTTTATTTTATATATATTTATATATATGTGTAAGTATCTTAACTGTAAATTTATTATAAGATTTCGGATGATAAGCACCCGTTAGTCAACCTACTAAAAAGTTTTTATCGGGACCTTTTCGTCTAATGTTTTGTAAATTTTTTTAAATTTTTTTTAAAAATTAAAAAAAAAATCTCGGAATATTGTTTGTTTTCCTTGAAACGTTATTTTCATCAAAAAATATTAATGTACGTAACTATCGAAAAATAATAAAAGACGTTATATTGTTGACAATTTCTTAAAAAGAGAATAAAAGAGTGTTAAAACTCGGGCGAACCCGTTTAGTTGCTACTAGTATATTCTCCGTAAAAGAAAACAACCTTATGAAGTATCGTAATATATTCTAAAGTTAGTCACATTTATTTTTCCATCTCTTTGTATGTTTCTGAATTTCCTTGTTCTTTATCTTTTCAATAATCTTGAATGGTACCCAGACCGCAGCAAGTAAAACTATGCGTTTTAAGCAACGGTCTGACCGTTATTTTTCATTACGTCTTAGCCAGAGAATCAGACATTCCCGGATATCTTGAAACCAAATCTCCAAGTGCCTTTTAAATAAGTAAAAATGCAGCCAAACTCCCGAAATATCTCGATAAGGAAACTGTAAAAGCTACCGCAGCACACGAGTTAAGTGTTATTTTAATATTGTAGGTTTGTTCCAAGCTCTTAGGTATGTACATTCTTGGAGGGTTAAAGGGGTGAATGAAATACCGTATTTAGTTCAAACCAGTTTGCAAAGGAGCCTCTTAAAACTTTCACGCTTGTTTGGCTTTGGCAACTTTACTTTTGGCCTCGCTGTATCGTTTATTTTATAGGTGATTCCCTGTGGTCCTGAAATAACTGAAACTTTTTTACTAAACTTTCGGTCGGCAAACGCGTGGGGTCTCCTAATCTATCCCGGATGTCCGGTTAGAACAAGAGTTGTTGCGGAAGTTTTCGAAAATCATTTCGGCTTCCTCCAGCCTTTTTTTTAGCGCATATCCGGTTCGGAAAATTGAATAGAGGTTTTGTAACTGTTGGCGGAATGTGTTTGTTTCTCGCAAACCGAAAAAAGGTTTACAGATCGACGATTCTTTCAAGGTTTCTTTATGCTATTTTGGCGACATTTATTGAGGAATATAATAAAACATGTTATTTTATTACACAAAACCAAACTCCGCTAAAGATTGCTACATATTTGTGAACATTCTTTGAATTGGCTCAAACAGTAAAATCTTGGAAGGAGAACCATATTTAGCTCAATATTCCGGAAACGATTTCCGGAAACTTGTTATTACAAATATTCTCACGCAATGTGCCCATATGCGTTTATTCGCCGAATACCCGTTATTGAGGAAATTGCATGACACCGCAGGCAGAACCAATTAAAAACACACCCAAAAACCTTACAAAGCCGAATGCTTAAAATGATTAACAGTACGGTTCACGATGGATTTATGTGTTTTCAAATAAATCTGTTAATATTTAATCTTCCACTTCACGCCAAATCAAATAATAATTAATTGATTTACAATTAAACGAACATAATGAGATTCGCGAATAACGTCTCAGTATTGAAAACGTACGAAGGGCAAAGTATAAAATCTTTTGAGCCTTACAAAGTGATGCTCATTACGCTCGTTACGTGTCAAGCTAAATGAGTTCCGTAATGAAGTAACATTCCTCGTTGAATTCAGAATGGAAATACATGCTTAATATTCACGAAATAAGGGTGGGGGTTCTGACATTCACAAAGCGGGGGGTGCATTATGATTGCGAGTGTGGTGGAGGCGAAACACTCATTTCCTTCCCTTGCCTCCGTGAAATATGGAGGTCTTTACCATAGTCTAATTTTTTTATTATCGTGCATCTCCCTGGCATATGGCATTAATCAATAGCTACCATAGAAGGTTAGACAGTGAACATATCTTAGTGTCACACAGAAATATCGAATATTAAGTGGGAATAAAATTAGGTTTAACAGTTTTTCTATGAGTAATCTGTATTTTGCTTCAAATAACGTAATAATAAATAAGTATGCAATGACTCTTTTTCTGACGGGATGTAAGGATCCATAGATTTTAATACGTAGGTCATGGGCAAAAAACCAAAAAAAAACATTTACAACCATCTTCATATTGTACATTAGAATCTAATTTGAGTGGAAGATATTCTGAAATCGCCCTGGAGAGAGAACACCTCACATAGGTAATCGAAACATTGCATGAAAAGAATTAAGCCATCGTAAGTAATCAGAACTGAATAGCCAGTTACTGCTCAAAACTACGCAACTTTCTCCTTCCTGTACCTTTCAGAAATGTATGAGCTAATAAATCTGTATCACTGGGAATGTGCTTTTTTCTATCCCCTCCTTTCCCTGATGGCATGCCGCAGCTTAATGCCCAAACCGAAAGATTTATAAAAAAACTTACATAAATGCAAAAACCTACGCGTTATAAAATTAATAATAAAAAACTATCGACCCCATAGCACCGTAGCAGAGCAGCAAGGTCCCCCGTTCAAATGAAAATAATGTTAATTTGGTTTTGTTATTTCCACATATGCGACAAACACAAATTTCGAAAAAAAGGTGTTTATTTATAAAAGAAAATTTCAGTGCTGCGGCATAAAATGGATTAAGTTTTGTTAAGAAGTAACATATGAATTGCCAGAAAATTCCCAATAATTTCTCCCTTATTGGGGTCACCAACATGGTGCTATAATCCCAGTTACACTTTTGCAGTGATGCCCTAACGCGGTATTTACAAGATTTAAAGCAGTCCACTTTTAAAACATTATTCCGTGGAAGAGATCAGGCGAATCAAATACTTGAGCCGGGTCACGTCAAGGGCCAGAATAACAGAAGAGTATGTATGATATGATATATGAATGTGAATGAAGCAAGGAGTGTGTGCTGAGACAGAGTTATGTGGCGGTCTATCCTCTTTGCCTACTCCTGCGGAGAAATGGCGTTAGTTTAAAAAAAATAATTATGCGACCTCTTACAAGAGCGATCCTGTCTGTACGGAGCACATAGCCGGAACTATATCGTCACCCGCTTGGGCAGCGTTGTGAGGCGGGTTAAGGAGGTGGCTATAAGAAGGGATTTATTAACGCGAACCTTGAAGAGGCCCGGATTATGTGTAGAAAGAAAGACAGATGTCGGTAACTCGTTCCACGTACGAGTCGAGTTACATTAAAACGAGTCGGCGAAACGACCCGTTTTCGTTAGCTTTGAACCGGTGTTCCGTTCGCATCCGTTAAGTTTCACGCATGTGCATTATAACGGAGGGGATCAACCCCTTTGGGCAGGCTCCACTGAAATATCTGTCGAACATTAATTAATTATTACGCCAAAAAACTTTATAAGACTATTCCATTTATTCTGTCCTCTTCATAAAGTATCTCCGACGAATATATTATTTCACGTTATTAATATTGCCGTGCCACTTTTCGTGTCGCAATTGCTTAAAACTTAGATTACATTTAATCACATTGAATACTTCTCGAACATCAAACTATGTCTTTATATAAACTTTTCACAAGTCTAACAAATACTTTCTCATAAAAGGAACTTGGCTTAATCATTTTTCCGAAATTCCATCTTCTTCGTCTTATTTTTTTATACGGTACTGAATTTAGAAACACGAAACAATTCCTATTACATTATTATTGACTCGGATGTTAATATCCGATAAAATTTATTGAAATTTCTGAGGCACTCTGCCTAAATTGGATCGTGACGTAAAGCGTACAGAATATAAGCCAGTGTTTCTCAACTTTATTTGTAACATGCGCCGGTTCAACGCTTCAAAAAAATATCCATATTCCTCCCCATTTCATAATTTCATGGTGAACAATTTCTGAAAAATAATATTGATGGCTGCTTCAAATGAGAAATGCGCCTAGTCCAAATTAGTGCATCCCGAAAAAAGCTGCTTAGATGTTGCCGAAACACCAGTTCTATCACGAGTATTTACTGATTTTTAACCTACAATTTTTTCTGTCCTCCTTCCTAAGTTAATTAAGAAAAACAATCAATTAATATCGCAGGAGATTTATTGGGTATTGTTTTTATATAGTTCCCTTTTGCGCTAGTTTCCGGGTTAATGGGACTATGATTATTATCCCCAAGCTGAAAGAATTGGGGTATGAATTATAATTTTTACGAGAAAACTGAAGAAATCGCCGGTTGGGAAAATTTTTCTCGGCTCACAAAATAAAATTGGTTGTGATGTTTTTTTTTGTAAATGCAAACTTATGATAATTTTTCTACATTTTAGGTCGTATGGCCATCCACTTCAGGAATTGCTGGTCGAAATTATGATACTGAATTAATCTCATAAACTCAGTTATTAATTACGGATGTGAATAATTATGTCCACAAACTTACGATAAGTATTAATTGTAACAACAACACGTGCCGTGCACTAGTGAAAAACAATTTACACTAACATTAATAATAATAATGATTGGATGATTTGAATAGCGCCTTTTTTGTGAAAAATCACCTCAATCGCGCTGTACAAATATTATTTCCTATTCTTTATCTAATTATGCACAAACAGACACAGAAAAAAACATACTTACCTGGCAGGTCGCTTCACATAAACACAGTTTTTTTTTGAAAATTTAAGTATAGAGATAATGGTTTTACAGTTGTTATTTTATCTTTCTTTTCTATTGATGTTACATTTATTAGAAGATTGGTGGGCCAAGGAAAGTTGGTATTTATAAAATGACCTTAAAAAGCGTAAGAAGCTTTTGAAAGATATTAACATTTTTTTAAAAAAAATTTTACACTTTTAGTTATTTACAGTGTTGCGGGCTGACGCATTTGCCCACCGATGGGTGAATTTTTAAACTTTTTCTTTTTAATGACTTTAGGTAAGCACTAACCGGCTAGCCTAGTTAACCAATTTACGGGTGCATTTTTTCAATTTATGGATACGATTGTCTGAAAAGATGAGTTTTTAAGTTTAGTTCTGAATTCTTTCGAGTCTTTGACAATTCTTAAGTCATACGGCAGTTTCTTCCAGGCTTTAGGTCCCGATACTCCAAAAGCACGATCAATGAACTTAGTATTAGGTGTGCGCTTTGGTTCCTTCAACCTGCCGATAGCTGTTGACACTGAATTTGTAGTGCAGTTAATTTTTTTACGGAAAGTTGTGGCGATTTTTTAACAAAATAATAAGTTATGTAACAACATCCTAATACTTAATGATTTCCGCTTTCCCCCATTAAATATTAAAATTTTCCGCCCCAGTAGGGCGTGCGCTCCACGTTTAGAAACTCAGATATAAGCGCTAAAAAATATTTAATGACGAAAACGAGATGATTGTTTGAACATAAAATTTCCATCTATGAGGGCATATTCTGGTTTAGAGCCCGGAGCGCAGAAGAGCTAGGAGGAAATGAAAACTGTATTTCACGGTTTTCGTCGTAATTACGTCATTAATCACGAGTTTTTCCTCCATAACTGTGAAGCGATACGTACAAAAGCATTTTTATTTACGACGTCGGATATTTTACGTCGTAAATGTATTGTGTGAGAGTTGCAAGGTGAGCTTTGGGCTTTTTCAAATAAATTCTCTTGGAAAAAATATCATGGATTGGATACAAAAAAGCTGGATATTAAATTTCTGGAAAAACCGTCATGAAGGCCGATTCCTATTAAAATTGTGTAACTTTACAAAAAATGCCTACGTCAGTTTAAAAAAAAAAATTAAATGGTAAAAGATTTCACACGGGATTGTGAAAATCTGTTTTTTGTTTTGAGTTTTCAGGTGAGAAATATGTACTCGTACCTTTGAAAGTTAATTTTTATTCACCTAACTTGCTAATCCCATGATAATTTCAACAAACAGACTTTTCCTTATTACTTTGTGCCATTTGAACAGCATATTCAATGCTATTGAAGATTATATGATATTTACCTACCGACAGATGGAATGCTTAATTATTTTGATTCCCCTAATCATGTAACAGAAAGTCAGTGTGTTCTGCAGATATTTTCTGAAACAACTAACAAATTTCTGGCTCTATTTTATTAGAATATATAATGAGAGATAAAAAAATGAGCCGAAAGTCTTGATGTTTCATCGCATTCTTTGGTTTAAAGCAAAACCATTGTTTTGGATATCTAGAATTCCCGTCCATTAGTATTTAGGGGGAAGAGAATGAGACGGATATTCAAATTTACTTTAATTCAAAACGAATTTGATTTAAACATTTTGCAGTATCGCCTCGTGCGCATTTACCAGAAATTTAATTATTAGGAACCCCCCGGGTTTGTGGAGTCTACTTGAAAAAGTAATTATACAAAAAAATAAAGCGAAAGTTTCGGAGTGGCCCTCACCTTTTTTGAAGTTCAGGAACTCTTGACAGATTCGGCAGTAATCAAATAAAGTTGAAAGATTATCAACAATGTTGATAATATTTCGGAGATATTATGAAAGTATTTAACTTCTTCAGTGGTATTTGAATATTTTTTGAGGAACGGTAAAATTCGGGTATTTTCTTTTCAGTAATTTTGTTAATTGAAAAATATGTTTCTTTTGTTTTATTATGGATAGCATGATTATTTTTTTCAGATTATTTGATTAAATTTTATCAAGAGTAACACGAGTTTCTATCTATTGAGATAAAATATTATATTTACAAAAAAAATTATAAAAAAGATACAAAATATATCGGAGGAACAAGTATGTTAAAATTGACTTCAAATGAACTTTAATTAGGTACCCTCTTCCAAATAGTACAATAGCAAAATCGTTAATGCATAACATTGTAGGTACTCGTATATAAGTAGATCAATAATAATGATCATACCAAATACAATTTTATGTCGTTTGGCATAAAATAACTTTTTCCGTTGGTAGTGAACGTTTTATAACACTACTATTAGTTGTTTTATAACTACTTATACTCATTGAGTTGATTTCATATTTAGTTGGGTTAAGGGATGATAATTGAATTTTGTCTATATTGTCGTTTTTTGTCCCACGTAAGAAAAAATTTAAATCTGTGCTCTTATGTTGAATGTTTTATTATTTTGCTTAAACCTTATTTTTAACTGCACGGACAGAAAAAAATAACAAAAAAATGGAAATAGAATCAACGAACAGTAATTTTAGCCTGCCGATTCCAGTTGTTCCACATTGGGAACCAAATTACGGTCCTCACAATGCCCGTTCTATCTCACTTTCTCTTAAGGTCAGAGATGTGTTTAAGAAAGAGAGAATATCAGATCTCACTTTACATTATATTTTGATAGTAGATTTGAAATAATTGCCATGGCGTAAAACTTTTTAAATAATGAAAATTATTCGAAAGTTTGTTGTAAGCCGTGTCACGTGGCGTTAACTAAAAAAAAATGAGAAAACAGACTAAAAAAACGGCGGTGAAATGAAAATGGCAGGAGTTCCCAGTTTCCACCCAGCCAGTCGCCAGACAGGGTCTCCCGGATATTTAACAGTATCTCCTTTATAGTTTAATGTTGCTAGCCGTAGTCTAATATTCAATTATTTAAAAAAAAAACAACGAATTTCTCATTCCATTTTTATATTGAATTAAAAACTACACGACTCATTTATTCACCTAGGTTGTTACCCTTGCGATGGACCATTTTAGACTGTTTGGTCAAAAATAAATAACCCCCTTTTCTCTATTCTGTTTTATAACTCTTAATTTAATTATTAAAAATGTAAGATTTAATGGAATTTAATTGGTCTGGAATATCACAATGTTATTTTGCTTACACTTTTGAAATATATCAATTGCTTGTTTCCTAAAAACAAAGTTAAATAAAAGACAAGACGTGTTGTTCCATGTTTTTCACTCTGAATCCCGAGTTATAAAAAAAATAAAAAGAAAAAGTTTTTTCTTCGTGATAAGTCATCGAAAACAATTTTGTTAATGTAGTTCTAAATTAAATACATTCATTCGCTATAAGTTAAAATTCAAATAAAAGAAAATAAGACAAGTTTTGAAATTTTGCGACAATCGTAGAATTAGTAGCTTTCAAATGGATTTATTGACGCCCTGACTCTCTTCATGGAGAACGGAATGCGACAAATCAACTACCTTTCATCAACACCTGCAGCATTATCGGGGCGCTAATATGAATGGCTTGAATCGACTGAAATAATTTAGAAAACCGCCTGTGAATTAAGCTAAAAGCATTTCAATGAAACCATTTGGAGATTCAATCTACCACCATCGTTTAAAGCTCCCGCGCTGTCAGGGGTTGAAGGTTATTTTAAAATGTACGCTGCAAAAAGAGTATCGGCTGTCATCAATCAGGCTTCTCTTTTTCAGGTTCGGAAAGACTCGGCTCGCGGTGATTGGCGGGTTATTCGCACCTTTGAAAACACCGATTTAAAATTGGAAAACTTCCCTAATGAACGCGTCGCGGTCGATCTATCCGAAAAAAAATATTCAGGTCTCTTTTCGGGCCTGAAAGATTTATTCGGAAGCTGTTCACGGATAATTTAGCCTACCATGACGTGGCGTTTTAAGTTTCATTGCACTAAATTATTATCTCGGAATAATATTGAATCAAACCCCTTTCGGTAAATGGAAGTTGTAAAGTTTTTTGAATACGTACTAAGTGTGAAAGTACTAATACATTTGATAAATACATCTATATATAGATTGCTTTAAGCGTCCATTGAAGAATTTTTTGAATGTCAATCTAAAATAGGATATAAAAATAATTTTTATCACACTATTATCCGGACAAAGTAATTTTATCCCTCTTTTTCCCACGAATAATCCCCTTTCTGTTCATCTTTAAATAGGGTCTACCTTTTTTGGCCAATTATAAAAATAACCTAAATTCTTTCTTTGGTAGATTATCTAATTTTATGAAACTAAATGAATCTTTGGAACATAGGAAAAGCTGATATGAGTATTTTGATGAACATAACCTGGTAGAACAAAAAACAGGTTTATTTTACGACTGGCTCTTGTAATTAACAGAATAATATAATATTTGGTGTTGTCCTCCCTCTTATAACAAGAGCTTTTCATTGATCACTTCATCTTATTCTCAAAAAGATTGTCCACAAATACGACATAGGCTCTGAAGGTTATCTCATCGCCTCCTGCGTGCAATTACCATAAAGAATACGTAATTATCATTAAGTCCTCATTTAAAATAAAGTGTCCAATATTTATCGATGAAGTAACAAAGTAAAGCTTTTAAATCGTTTCAGATTTGATGAATTACGTTTGGTATTAAAATAATATATATAGTGTAACCACTTCATCTTTCTCAATCTTTCTTCCCGTTGAATTGATTCCACTATTATTATTTGTTGAGGGGAAAATAGTCCATTGAATGTTGGCATGTCGTTCATCATCTTGCACTGTAATATGTCATTTTTAGTAATCGATCTCGGATGCTGTCCTCTAGTGAATATATACATTAAGAATATATCGTTGCGGGAGTGAGATCACTTAGGATTTTCGTAATAATGCTTTCTTTTTAATCAGTTTATGACATAATCTTGATACTTAGGCACGTGACCACTATTGATCGCAGAAGTGGTTAGTGTTATCTCATGATACTCACATTTTTAAAAAATACTTAAGATTATTT